>CM034354.1:88389578-88653667 GCA_019925275.1 Mytilus edulis | reverse complement strand
GCTACTACTACATACTCTGTTTGTGGTCAAGATCTAGGACGTTGATGCGTCAGATTGAATTATTCTAATCTTTCACTTTATTAAACTTTTCACTATTTAATATTGACTTGTATACACTTGTAAGATGTATGGCTCAATAGATATTCACTTATTAAATATTTCACTAATTGCCACATAACATATATATATATTGGGCGTTGTATGATACGTTAAACTAAATCTCACAACTGGTATTTGGGAAGATCTGTGTCAATAAATGGGACGTACGTTGTCTGACCATTTAAACGTTGCCACTCTAAAACTGAGCATTAAAACTGCATGGACCAACCCCTGAGCAAATTCATTTTATTGTCCTGTGAATCTCCATGTCCTGAATTGACAATTCTGAGGTATCACCAAATATATCTGAACTGCAGCAGACAAAACGTCTGTTCACATCAAAATATAGGTGTGCTCTGCCTTACCACTTTGCCTGTATGAAAAACCATGTGACATGATTTTCACCTGGCGCGTAAATCAATGAGTGGGATGCCGACCAGGGTGCAATTTATACATACCTTTATAAACCATGAAAATAAGATAGTGAGCTGCCTTTCATGAATTACAATTTATGAATAATAAGCAAATGATTAATAAAAGATAAAAATCACATAATGAAGTTCGTCACATACATCTTGTCCGAAATGGTGGCGTTTTGCTTGGTATGTTTTTTTCCGAAAATTATGTGCGTTTGTTTAACAGGTGGACAAAGCTATGTTTGGATTTTTTTTATGCTGCTGTCAGTAAAAATTCTCTAGCTTGAGACATGAATAAGACAAGGTTAGGATTCTTATATCTTGTGTCATTCTCAAGTCTAGGGTGTATCTTGGAGCCTTCACCAAATGCCAATTCTAAAATACCTCGGCCAATTTGGGGAAATTGATCTGCAATTTTTGTTCTACCAGCACCTTCTGTTCTGTTTTTAAAAGCTTTCGCTTTCATGTTTGATATGCGTCTTCAGTAGAAACAATGCTGTTTATGGTTTGTCATATCATTCTGACAAGTCTCTTCCGATTCTTGATTTTATCTAAATTTTTACAGGAACCTCATCTGTTGCCCGTCTTAATGTTCTTTTAAAAGTAGATCCTTTCAGGTTGCTTACACCATTTTTTTTTAAATGTCCACAAGAATGGATCGAACAATGCTTTTGTCCAACTCTGTGTCAATAAATTGCATGTAGTCTTTGAAGTTCTCTATGGTTATTTCCAGATTTTTGTTAGATAGTTCTTTTTGGTTTACAACAAAAGAAATTGTATCTACAAAGCCGTGGACATCTCCATCCCTGTGCTCCATTATATATCCTGTACCAACGATATAAATTTGCATTACTGGCATGTATTTTTAAAGTATTTCTTAAAGTTAAATGGACAGTTTTCTTTTCAAATTAAACTTAAACTCAAATTAATATCTGAACCTTTGTAACTAGTCTTTGCAACTTTTAAGACTGTACATACAATCTGAGTTTTTACAATTGGTCCATTATTTAAAATGAAGTTACCACATTCTATTACAGCTGCTAAATGAGCTCGTTTAGACCGTTAAATTTCCCACTAGAGCTTTTTGTTTCAAATATTGATGAAATGTTATCTCCAGTTATATCTGTCCTTTTTAATAAGATTCAGTTATCATGTTTCTAGGTAAAACATTGCCTGCATTAACATAAGAATCGTTTGTAGTAATTTGTGACTTCGCATCAGTTAGCATTAGTGCTGCTGTATTATTACATAGTTTATGTTTTAAAGTGTCTAAGCAAATAATTTTTCCTTTTAAATGATCTTTTACATTTTCAACAGAACGTAATTGTGGACTTTTTTCAAATGTTTTAATATGTAGATGTTGTATGGCAAGTATTTATGAATAGAACATCCATCAATCTCGTAAAAAATTAAAATGTCTCTTTTGTTTGTGTAATACATGTATTAACTTATACCACACGGATAAATATACTTACCGCGGATAAATATACTTACCGTTACTTGATTCCCAAGTATTATGTTGTCTTGTTGTAACAACCGCATAAAAAAGATATGCGACACATAACTTAATTCACCGATAAATTACTTATTCAAACACCCCTACTTATATTAAACAGCTGAAGAGCTTTGAGGAGAAAAACCGCCATTGTTTTTATTTATTTTATTTTTTTTTTTGGGGGGGGGGGGATTTTGATAAGTCTACATACAAAGAAAGAACAGCTAGACCATGTAGAAAGGTTGACAATATTGGAATCAATTGTTGTTTAATGTAATTTCATTTCCTTAGTTCCGAATTCATCATGGAGACAATTTGGACAAATAAAAGAGATCGGCACCTAATCAAAACATACATAATTAAAGATGAAAGTTAGTGATTTAAAATTCAACTGAAAACTATCATTTAGCAACTAATAAGTTTCGAAATTTTAATTGTGTACCACTAAACGGCATGCTAGGGTCATTTTTTGTGTGAGTTTGGTATATTTGTAAATTTTATGAATAAATAGGTTTAATCTACAAAATGAAACATTTTTAATTTCTTATTTTTTACAATGATTATGTCGGACAAAGGAGTTTATATGAGAAGGAGAGAGGACGACAGACGATAATTGCACATAAAATGTTACCGACTTTGCTGTAAGTGTGTGTTAATTTGTTGAGATCGACTCTGTCACAGAGGGAGATTTTATCCTAATAACATACCCTAGTAAGAACGGAAACACCCGAGGTATCATAAACTGACCGGATATGCAATTATTGACATCAGGGATTTGTATAGTTAACTATGCAAGTCCTTGTTGACATGTTAATAACATTTTTTAGTAATAAATAATATCTGTCTCATTGCCGTCAATGTTAATATCAACAGAAAGCACTTTTACGTTGTTCCCGATAAATTTCTCTGTTTCAATAGCAAATATTCCTTCCGGTCGTTACCGGTCACCGTAACTAAAGTTCTTTGCATATTCGAATATTTTTAATGATTAGTACCTGCCAATTCTCATCAACAGATATTGAAAGGTGAAGCGAAAATCTTTGTTTACAGCAATGTAGTGTAGAATAAAAATCGCACACTAACTTTCCTTTAAACCCGCACAACTTTGTCATTTCTTTATCTTTTTCACGGTAGACAGACGATTGATTTTGAAATTGCGCGTCCGGTCTTTTTTCCATATCATAAACATCTATACACTGCATTGTTACCAAAATACACCTGAACTTTAATGACCCAGTCACTGATAACAATCACGTGACATATACGATTTATCAAATAGCCCGAACTGCTCGCGGTAACAGCCTGGTACATCAGAGGGCCATGTCAAGTGGGTTATAAACATGTCGGTTTCTTTATATTTTTATCATTTTTCTCTGATCGAACTGCTATCCTGGGGATGCTAATTTTGAATCAAGCAGAGTGTTCACTCTCCTTCTCATATAACCTCCTTGGTCGGACCTACACAAAATTTTGATTAAATGGAAGACTACTTGTCATACACTAAATGTCACATTTTAAGTGATCAGATACATTAACTTTTATTTTAGTGCATAATTACTCATCAATTAAAGTGCTCCTGTATTGAGGGAAGATTCTCAAAACAGACTTTTACAGAAAGAATGAAGTGTCGTTTCTCACCCAAATTTCATTAATATATTATGTATGGAGAGTTGTCTCATTGGCACTCACACCACATCTTCCTATATCTATTTATTAAAGATACCAGGATTAAAATTTTATATTTACGCCAGACGAACGTTTCGTCTACATGGGACTCAACAGTGACGCTGGAATAAGAAAAAATGTTTTAACGCTAAGAAACATTGATAATTTGTTATTCACTTGCAAGTGAATGAGACGACCTCTTTAAATCCGTATTCATGTGACCTTCAATTTAACCCCTAGCTAGAGATTGACAACGCATGCATTGTACGTGTACTGGTTATTTAAAGAAAAAGAATGTCAACAATGAAAGTGAAACTACGGTAAATCATTTGATTACTAATTCGATGCACAAAAAATTATTCTTATACGGTTAAAAGCAACGAGAAACATCTATTTTTAATCTATAAAATAAAATCAAACAGACCTTGCACGTGTTGATTTAATCTATTCATATCTTGATTTATGTTTACATCGCTTATATTGTCATCTGAGGTCAAATCGATAGTTAATTAGATAGCGTCTGGACTAAAATACACACGAAACGAACCTATATATTACGTACCCCATACTCTACAAACTGTTTATTTTAGACTTTTGATAGTTTGGATAAATGTTTTACATTGTTATAAATCAAATATGAGAATTTGAGTCAAATCGGTGACCATGAATTTGACAGCTAGTGCCCCTTTAATCAAATATTTGTGATGTATCTTCCGACATGTACATAATGTTTTGGTTTGTATAACGACTGTTAACTTAACGTCATAATCAAACTACGTTTTTAATCTATACTTTCGCGGACCATCGGACTTTAGCGTATGTAAGCATCGCAATTTAGCGTGATCATCGTACTTTAGCGTCCTCATCGCACTTTAGAGTACTACATATATACAGGTTATATGTAGTACACATACATGAATAGAGTTTGTTTTCATAAGTAATTTATTCTAAAAATATAACATGGTATGATTGCAAATGAGTCCAAATGACTAAATATTGCCAACTATAAATGATCATATGTACAGCTTTCAAAAATGAGCAAAAATGATACATCAGAGCGAGCTATAAAATGTCCTGAAACAGGGTTGGCAAAATCCTGGATTTTACAAGTATTGACCAGTTCAGTGGGAAATACTGGGAAAACCCGGTTTTACTGGGTAAATCACCATAAACTCACCAATTGATCATGTCAGAGCTTAAAATACAATACAGTTTTCTCCTAGTTATACCCCCAAGGGTGACTGGGGAATAGAAATATGGTCACTTGGTCTTCTCCCGACCGGCAGTGAAACGCTTGCCGAAGTGGGGCGTCCGTTTGGCTGTGTGGGATGTATCAAGTTTGCAGTCACGTCCGGTCAGAATGGGGACGTTAAATCCGATGCCCGTTGAAACGAGAGTGCCACGCTCTTTGAGGGGTCCGTAGGTGGCCTGTTGCAAGACAAAATTTCTGTCTCTATCCAATATACCCTCATTTTCAAGTGGCAGTCCAAATTTCCCCGACCATCATCCCAAATGGCCTCTATTATGCCAAGACCTACCTTGTATTTATTGTTAACTTGTTCTCGTCCTGAATATGCATGATCTATTTACCACTGGACGTAAAGTAAATGACAATTAATGAATTTCCTAATTATTAGTTTGGTAAATCATTGGAGATAAAATAAATCTTTTTTGCTTGACTACAGAAACAAACTGTACTGCTGATTTTATTATATTACAGGAACTGGAGGAAGTTTTCCATTGGTATGATTGCTAAGTATGCTTTACAGGATTTTATCATTGGAGCAACATCGAAGGAGGATAAGTGCAAATGTATATAGGAATCCGTGGTACAAACTGGGTACAAATATCTATTTTATTCAGAAGTGGACTCTTAAATATTATTAACATGCATGTAGTCATAGTAGTGGTGTATTCAAGAAATGTATACCAACTGGAATTAACTATTGTGTATATTTTTTCAACCAAAGTACTTTCAGGAAACAATACAATTCAAATTCAAAGTATTGTGTAAACATGCAAAAATGTACAAGTTACATGCATGTTTTTAAATTGAATTTTATTAAAAAGTGAAATTGCAAGAATGTTTAGCTTTATATTGTGTAGCCAAACTTTGAGATCTTTTAATGGTATATGCCTGTTATTTGTCAACATGTTACGTTACACTTAAGTTGGTGTTAAAATGAGAAAAAAACTAGTTTGCATATAAATGAAAAATGAAATAATTAGTTGGAAATTACTGAGAGACTTTCAATATGGTACATTTGTATATCAGGTAGCCTATGTGTCACAAAACTTTCTATTTTCTTATTAGTACAATGAGATATGAGGTACTAGTACACATCAATCAGACAACAATAAAACAACAAAACATCCCAAAGGCATTTAGGTGCTAACATGCAGTTCTCAACAACGCCCAGGTGTTTAAAAGATATGCCATGATCTATTGAATTGACCAGACTATAAACAATGACAATATGAGTCAAGAGCTGAATAATTTTCTTTTAATTAAGATGAGATTATAGACAACCACTAAAAAGGTTTCTGACTTTTTTAAATGGGTACATGAATATGTGGTGAGGTGAACAATTTCTTCAAAACCTTCCAAAAAAAAAAAATTGGCATCTTTTGTAAATAGTTCTTATCCATAATGTGATTGGGTTTGTGTCAAAACTGATGACCACAGAATAGAATTTTATAGAATGGAAGTATAAACACATGATCAAGAAGAATATTTTCCATGCTTATCTGCTGTTGTCTACTGTGGTCGGGTTGTTTCTCTTTTTCACTTTCCCCATTTCCATTATCAATTTTACTTGTATATGTATATCAAAACAGAATTTGTATTAGATTATAATTGACGTACATAAAGCCTCGGTCACACCTTACCGGATAGCACGAACGGACGCCTAACGGATGTAAATAAAAGTTGTCCGTTGACAAAATTGATATCCGTTGGGAGTCCGTCGATGTACTGAACGAATAAAACGGACGCGTAACGAATGCATATCGGACACACAACGGATATGCAACGTACGAGAAACGGAAACGTAACGGACAGAACGGATGTCGAACGTACATTCAACGGACGAGTACCGCATAAAACGGACACCTAACGGAAGCGTACCGGATAAAACGGCAACAATTATAATACATGTAAATCGCAAAAATATTCAAAATGTTTCTGTGTAACTGGTTTTGGTTTGTTCTTCAAAATGTCGTCAAAGGGCAGTTTCTGACCTGAATAAGAGCTGCTTGATTGAGAAGACGTGCCCTTACTCTAAAATCGATTATGAATAATAAGAATTCATGAATTTTAAAAAATCTAATTGGCATTTCTGACGCGAAATTTTTTCTTGGCATTTGTCCGTTTCAGATCCGTTTTATTCGTTATACGTCCGGTGGAAGTTCGTTTCATATTCGTTCAACATCCGTTTTATACGTTAGACGTCCGTTAGAAGTCCGTTGATGAATTTATCTGCCAGACCTCCAACGGATGTATAACGGACACGTAACGGAAACGAAACGGCCGAGTACCGTACAAAACAGACGTTCAACGGACATTTCATCCGTTGGACGTCCGTTCAAAGTTTTGAACATGCTCAAAATTTCCCACCGGACAAAACGGACGTCGACGGATAAAACGTACGCTAAACGGACATGCAACGGATATTGACGGACGTCTAACGGATTGAAAAAAAAGTTATCCGTTAGGCATCCGTTCGAGCTATCCGTTAAGATGTGACCGAGGCTTTAATAAGCTCAAATCCTAGGAAATTTGTGTTATTGATGCTAAATTCACTTTAATTTATTTTAAAAGAAGAAGCTCGATTCATGTTATCCCAGATGCTAATTAAGACCAAACAACAAATTGGCAGTATTTGGCCACAGCCTTTAATATTATTATTCTCATAATTTATACATGTTGTATATAACTGAAAAATGAGGTTACCCGCATATTGCTGATTATGGCAACCGTACTGTCAAATATATATATATCTATATATATAAATTACTACCACAGATAATGGTAACTGAAGATAGGATTAAAACAATTTGGAAATCACCGTGGGAACACAGGTGATGGATCGAAACCCTTACATTGTTCATCTAGATCTGTAGTAAATGATCCTATTCATAAAACAAAATGTTTTTTGATGCAGCGAATTATGCAAATCACAGGCCTAATAAATTCAAAGTCTTTGTTGGAAGGTTTGATAACTTCGATCAGACTTCTTCACAGGTCCTGTCTGTCCAATTGGCCAAATACATATAGGTGTTCAAACAATTGACAACTGAAACATCACCTGAAATTATAAATTACAACACAGGCAGTATCTTATTCTAATACATTGTGTTTACAATAAATATACATTTCGGGAGGAGGGAGGGATTTTGAATAAAACTTTCCTCTGATAACAACAAGTTATTTAAGCAGCCTCTCCTGTTGGACCCGAATTAAAAAAGGATCGTGACGTCAAATTGTATGGTTCACTAACCACCAATGACATTTGAGTTTTCTTAAACTCACTAATAACCAACCAATGTAATAGTACAGCGCACCGTGATAACTGAATTTAAGTACAGGACTTAAGTTCTATTATCCCAGATGCTAATTAAGACCAAACAACAAATTGGCAGTATTTGGCCACAGCCTTTAATATTATTATTCTCATAATTTATACATGTTGTATATAACTGAAAAATGAGGTTATCCGCATATTGCTGATTATGGCAACCGTACTGTCATATATATATATATATATATATAAATAACTACCACATATAATGGTAACTGAAGATAGGATTAAAACAATTTGGAAATCACCGTGGGAACACAGGTGATGGATCGAAACCCTTACATTGTTCATCTAGATCTGTAGTAAATGATCCTATTCATAAAACAAAATGTTTTTTGATGCAGCGAATTATGCCAGATTGACAATGAAACAGGATAATAATTCATTGTCAACCTCCATATAATGAAGGTTCGCTGCCAAGCTGTGAGCCAAATACATCCACTAAAAATCAAAGCAAACTTCAAGTTACATGTAACTACAGGTAAAGTTGCTCAATAAATCGTAAAAAACTGTATATATCTACAGTAAAAATTTACACAAGATCAACTATACAAAGTTTGTATTAGGTTACAATATTGTATTTATATCACTGAGACAAAAACACAAAACAAAACAACATATTTCATACTTATATATCAGTAGAGGGGAAAACATGACCATTAGTTTTAAGCATGAAAAACTCAAGACCACCTTGAATTGAATTTAAAAAATTGTTATTGCCTATAACAGACAAATGCACCCCATCAGATTTATACGTTTTCAGTCCTAGAAATGTCTGGATAGCGTATACAATAACCACCCGATTCTAATATATAACTACTGCATTATTAACCATGTATCTACATTTTTCCATTGCCTTACCATTGTTAGAATATCTCCATTTAAACGAGGCAACATTTGTGACCACACAATTTTAGTGTCAGGCAAGTCCTTTGAAATAAAAGTCATAGCTTGTATCACCTTTTCTCTTAAGTCTTTAGTTTTTATATTCCCTAAATCATTAGCACCTACATGTACGACTAGAAATTTAGGAGGATCTTCATATTTTTTATTATTCTTATTTGTCTTCTTAGCTGACTTGTAACCATGCCCGATTTCCCCTGCCACCGAATTTCTGTATTTAATCTGTCAAGACAGAGGTTAGTCCCACCCTTTTCATTACTTACTGCTAATTCTCCTATTCTCAAAAGACCATGATTGGCTAACGAGAAGGCAGCCTTAAACAACTTAACTGCATAACACATAAACGGTAGAATTTTAACTATTGATAGAAGTAATTTTTTGGTAATAGGCAATCTTGAATACCTAATTTTGGCCTTGACTGGTTAACTCCCTCCAACCCCCCAAGTTCGTCCCACCCGCAAGTTCGTCCACCACCATTGGGCAACTGAACTATCTATAAGGGACCCAATTAGTTTGAAATTAATGTTTAAATCTTCTGGTATCCCTGCTGGGGTCGTTCTGGCTGTTGATTTGGTCTTATTTGCGAAGGCAAATTATATTGCTTGAACTGACAGTTTATAACTGAGTGAACACCATGACATTGTAGACATGCATGACTATATTGACAAAATGAATTGAAACATTTGCCGTTATAATTAAAGGCATAGCACTTCGACTTTTTATTCACATTCCTATTAGCAGAAAATGTATTGTAACCAGAAGAAACTACTATCAGCCATATATAATAACCAAAGCTCTGGATCTACTATAGCCCATGAACTTGCCGGATCCAGTGTTTTGCGCAACCTAAATTGCTCATCATATAACTTCCAACCTAAATTATTAGGATTTCTTTTTGCACCCAAACGTACAACTGACATGTATTTAAGTAATTCTTGTAATCTACCTGAATGCACAGTACAATATACACTAAAAAAATGATAAATGCTGCTGTCCATTGGTCAATAGACTCAATTTAGTTTTGCATATTTTCTGTTTGCACAATAAATTCACCCCCTCTAAAAACAAGCTTTTGTGTAGCCTGTTGAGTATTGTTAATTAACAAAATGCCTAAATCAATAAATTCACTTTTCTTAATTTTTTCTCTAATACTTTGAGAAACATTAAAAGCAATATTAGAATGCATGCTGGGTATCTGAATAGGGTGGTCAAAGGTACTAAATGGCATTGTAAAACTTGAGGCACCATTAGTATTACCTAAGGAATGTTCTGGAGGATCTTGACTGGTTACAGTGTTGCACACTCTTTGGTCTGGTAGTGGTACTCTTGAGTATAAAAGGGTATTAGCTGTGCTCGTCAAATCGACTGGCCCTGTACTTGCACTGGTATATATGCCTGCCCCAGTCTGTGAAAACAACATTGGGTATGTACCAGTAGAACTAGTAACGGGTATGAATGGGGTACCAGTATCAACTGTAGGCAACTGTGGTGCAGTTACTGACATAGTGTCAGGTACTCTCTGGTTAGCCTTTTTCCTTGCTGATGCAGCAGCCACTATTGGCAAATGTTTCCTTTTCCTGGCAGACCGCCTGAGCTGTGCTGACATGACTCCTATATTTATGGTATAATCTGCAACAGCCTGGGAAGAGACCTTGAGAAATTGCCATCTGTATTGACTAGTCTCAGCACTTCGACTGTTCTATTGTGACAAGACATTTACAATGTTTCTGTCTTTCAAAGCTGCAGCTACAACTGTAAAGACATCTTTTGTTTTGCGGAATTTCGCATGTTCCATATCCCCACGTTAATTTATGCCTCCTTTGCGTTAACGGGTAGTCCCCTACGAATAATTTGGACTGCTCCGCACGCTGATGTACCGTAATAATTTTAATAAATCCCAAAACAATCTAAAGTTAAAAATAATATATAGACATGGTACCCTTTATCCTTTAGTCGTGCTCCCTGTAGACATCATTTCACAACATCACTGGCGAGGTGTAATTGAGGAGTGCTCGTCCTCTTAGATATTTGTCTATTTACTGTATGTTGCTTCTTTGAGTATCGGCTAGCATCCACACTTTCACTTCCCACTTGTGGCTTTGAAGGTATGTTTTGTCAGAACTGAATTATTCCTTTGAACGGAATCATACTCTCGTATATAGTGACATTTCTTTTAGGGTTATACATTACTAATGGTTGAAGTAGGTATTGAATCGATTTATCAAGGGTTTGACTTTAAACAATGGGTCATAATTTTCAGCACCTGGTATTCACGACTCCTGGTGTTTGGAAATGCAAGAGTATGCAAAAATTGTTCAGTTGACCAGTACATTCTGGTACATGGTTTTCTATCAATTTTTTGCTCTTTCTGATTATGGGCAAAGCAGTCAATTTTCAATTAGCATGTCAGGAAAAGTTCTAGGAAATCTATTTCTTGTCGTGTTGGTCGTGAGGTTGTGAAAAGGCGAGGCATTCCTCGTTCATGATACATAAAGTTTTTATGCTAACCATTATGCAAGACATTATTGGCATTACCAGTAGGCACAATGCCTGAATCACCCGATTCTATGTAGCCGTCATTGTCATCACCTGCTGAGGTATCTATTCCACATTGAAAAAGCGTATACATATTCATGGATCTACAATCTGTCGAAACCTGTATCTTGACATTGCACAAGGTCATGTTTTTCTCTGATGGTATGACGTCTTTACACTAAATCCATTGGATGCTGGATGTGAACGGATTGATAATTTAGTCTTAGATGCATGCTATTTTTATTAGTTGTTAGTGTCTTTGAACTAGTTCTCAGATAACTGAGAGTACTCTCAGATAGGTTCATGGTGTCTTTTTGTTGTAGGGATGTACCAGTACCCGGTCACGTCCACTTGTATTTTTTCTATCTGGTGAGTTAAGCCTTTTTCAACTGATTCTTGTAGTTCGTTCTTATGTTGTACTGTTATACCACTGTCCTAGGTTAGGGGAGGGTTGGGATCCTTCTAACAATTCAAGCTGAATTGATCATTAATTTCTTTAATTTTATATAGATTAGACCGTTGGTCTTTCCGTTTGCATAGTTTTACACTAGTAATTTTGGTGGCTCTTTATAACTTGTGTTCAGTGTGAACCAAGGCTCCGTGTGGAAGACTGTACTTTGACTTATAATGGTTTACTTTTATAAATTGAGACTTAGATGGAGAGTTGTCTCATACTTCTTATATCTATTAATCAGTATTAAAGAACATCTCACCATTATGACATGATATAACAACACAGTCAAAGCATATTTCAATTTCAAATGAAAATACATTTGATGACGCTGCATCAACTGTTATACAAAATGCTATAAATAGATATAGGAAGATGTGGTGTGAGTGCCAATGAGACAACTCTCCATCCAAATAAAAATTTATAAAAGTAAACCATTATAGGTCAATGTACGGCCTTCAACAACTACTGTACATCAGATTCCTGACTTAGGACAGGTGCAAACATTTGCAGCGGGATTAAACGTTTTAATGGTACCAACCCTTCTCCCTTTTTCTGAAACAATAGCATAACATCACAACATAGAAACACACACGATAAAATATCAATTGGCAGGCTTTACTCAATCAAAAAACGTAAATTAATAAACGCTGTTTGCAGAAACTTATTCTCCAAATAGGACACAGTATCTTGAGACAGTAGTGAGCGGAGGCAAATAACACACATCAAGTCATCCTTGGTGCATACGATTTTTGTTCTTAGGAAAGAGGTCATAGAACTTCAAGAGTCTAAAGAAAAAATAAAATAAAATTTTCATCTGCATGGCTGGAGGTCATTCATGCTGCAACACAACCTCCATTAACGAGAGTACGGATTCATATGTTGTTCAAGCGAGGCAAAAGATACCAGAGCGACGTTGAAATTCACAAGTCAAAAATAATCTGACAACACCGTGACTAACAATGGAAAAAGACCAACAAACAATAGTACAAAATGACATCATAGAAAACAAAAGACTGAGCAACACAAATCCCAACAAAAACTACGGCGGGGTGATCTCAGGTGCTCAGGAAGGGTTGGCAGATCCTGCGCCATACGTGGTAAAAGTGCTTTCAAGCCAAAAACTCTAATCTTTATTTAAGAGTCATAGTGTTATTGATGTCCTTTTGATACAATTGCCCTACTCGCATCATCTTCTATGTAAATGGACTGTGAGTTTGAAATCGAAACTCTAATTTGGCATGAAAATTAGAAAGATCATAACAAAAGAAACATGTGTTATAAATTTTAAATTAATTAAGATTTAAAATTTAAAACAAACTTTAAAATTAAGCAGGACAGTTGGACGAACGAACGAAATAATAAACGAAAGGGTTCAACAGAAAGAAACTTAATACCACTAAGTGGGCCATAAAAATGCATATGTATAATTTCAAAACATGTATTCAAATAGCTTGTAAACAGGTTATTTAGAGAAATAATCAAAGAGCTGATAGCTCTGAGGTGGAAGAAGGTGAATAAAAGGTAACCTGAATTACCAGAAAAGCAGCCCCACTTACCAAGGCTGCTTTGATCCATTATCGTTATGATGAATTTTTTTTTCTTCAAACAAGAAAAGGTCATAAGTACATAGATTTCCCATCCGTACAATCATTTTCTATGTTCAGTGGACTGTGAAAATTAGGTAAAATCTTTAAATTGACAGTAAAATTAAGAACATCATATCATAAGGAACACATGTGCACTAAGTTTCAAGTTGATTGGATTTCAACTTCATCAAAAACTACCTCGACCATAAACTTTATAACCAGAAGCAGGACGAACGGACAGACCAGAAAACATAATGCCCATAAATGGAGCATAAAAATAGTAAGGCTTGTTACATACCCGCCAACTTTTGAAAGTTCCCATAGGGGTTTTTAGTGCACAACAACAATTTTAAGGTTACAATTTTAAGCGAAGTATTTTGCACGATCTGGATTGTCTAGAAAAAGTGTCATATTTGTATGATGAACTTACATGCCTTTTTCTTAAGTCTGTTTGCATGATTCTAGTTATTAAATCGGTAGAAGAGATGAAGCTAGCAGATCAGTGTTTATTTTCTTGCGTAAGAATATTAGATGCTTGTTGAAATTTCCAATTTTGAATTATGCACACAAAGATGAACCTGAATACAAAAATAAAATATGTTACAACCAGTATTATGTCAATAAATTAGTGAGAAAAAAAATACTATTTACTATCTTTATCATGTTTCTGGTAGTACGGTAGACTCCGGACAATCGGATACCCAAAATTTCAGCTGAAAATATCCGATTACCCGATATATTCAATTAGACGATGAATGTATATTCAATGAATATTCTACAATAATAAGTAGATCTATTGCTTAATATGTGAAAGGGCTGGAGGATTGATGGAGTGATTTTTATCAGTTACATCACCACGATGTTTGCGAGAAAAATTACCAGCTGATTATGGAGCTAATGATTAAATTTGTTTCCACTTGCAGTTTTTAAATCCTATATTTATCAAAATCAATCAAATGTCCTGAAATATTTATGTAAATTATTATCTTCCATCCATAGTTTGTCTTTACTTGTTTAGTAAACAAATTATTTACATTTTCACACAGGTAAACTAATTTGGCTATAAATAGATCACAGTCTGAGTAGAATCTGTTATCTAAAATCGTAATTGTTATAATTTTATTTCTTTAAATAATCAAATTTAAATTTATGAAAATAATCATGATTGATAAATAGTATTACATAAAGTTTACGCTTTCAGAGACTATTTATGTTTAGATCATGGTTCTACAGGCTTCTTCGCATATTTGTAAACAAACCAATATGGCCGCCACACGTGATTACCTTTGCACATGTGAAAAAAATATTTCTGACAAAAGTCAGATTTCTCTTGTCAAAAGGGATTTATATTTATATTGCAATAAATTATTCAGAAGGAGGTACATTCAGTTGCAATTATATTTCTTATTCTATGAGCATTTAGAGTTTAATCAAATTCTCCCGACAGTAACGTACTGCTCTTGTCAACTGAGTCTTAAATAATTTTATAAATACTCAATAGATTCAAACCATTTGAAGTAGAAAGGCATCTAGTTCACATGACAAGGAAAACAATGAATAAAGACACCAATTTAATAAGAAATAGATCGTTTTTATTTATTAAAAACAAAATCTTCTTGTCTGCAAGATTGCAAATTCGTAACTTCAAGGGCGAGTTGTCCCGATACCAAATTCACGCATGCGAACTACAAATATCTACAGTAAAAACATCCGGTTACAAGTAAACAAATAACGTTCATGGATTTCATGTGGATCAGATGAAATCTATTAATTTACATAAATAAAAAGGTCATATTTACGATAGTGATTGTTTTTCAATCCTAATTTACAAATTAAATGATTCAGATGCTTAATCATGTGTAAAAATCTGTGTCAGGAATCTTAAGTTGGAACGGGGACCCAATTATTTGCCCCATTGGAACGCATTGAAAATCATAGTAAATACATAGGGTCCTGTTCAATAAATAATTTTGATAGCCACCTTGGGACTTCTGGTTCATGTTAGGCATTCATTTTGAAGTGTCTAAGTACAATCTCAGTGCCTCATGACCGGCATTCCGTTGCAAAATTTTGGTTTTATTGACAACAGGGTCAGTCTGTCTACTTCCGGGAAAGAATAAAGGCTAGAATTTAGGCAATTTACTCTATGTACTGACGCCAGATTACATTTAAATCAATCAAAATTTTTACAGAAATTCAAACTAAAAAGCCTACCCTTTCAAATAAATCTACATTCAGTTACAGAACTAGTGAAATAATAACACTACACAATTTATAACAAAAGTTATATATTTTTTTTACGAACTACATTCGTGGGTACCGGACTGGTTGCCCTAACTGGGATCCTATTCCAGTTGTTATGAAATTGTAAAACACAGAAACGAATGCGGCATACGGAGGCTCAATGAGTTTAAAGTCGGTCCCATAGGTCTTCAGAAGACTTGACGTCTTCTTCCACCAACAAATCTAAATATTCTATATGTAAAACAAGAATGTGTCTATGATATATTGATGCCACACTGGCACTATCATTTTCTACTGTCTAATTCTTATTAAGCATTGAAATTAGACAGATCATTTCGTAGGGTACACGTGTACTTATTTTCAAATTGATTGGACTTCAACTACTACCTTGACCACTTTAAGTTAATGTTTTTGTAGGACGAACGAACGAACGGACGCACAAACCGAAAAGCATTAAATGTCCCTTAGTGGGCCATAAAAAATGTTCATAACAGAGTTAAATGTATACATGAGATTATATGCTGACTATGCAGTTGGGATTTTGCTCATTGTTGACTGTAAGCTGACTTTTAGTGTTTAGTTTCTGCGTCTTTTAGTCTATTATGGAGAGTTGTCTCATTGACGTGTATACCAGGAATAGATAACCTTAGCCGTATTTGGCACAACTTTTTGCAATTTTCAAGTTTCAAAACAACACTCACAATTTTTGGAAACTTTTTTTTGAACATGGTAGTAAATGTAAGAAATGCGGTCATCAGCAATTGTGTCGCCAATTCACCAACTGTGTAGATACTAGTTCTTAAAAAAATACCACTGTCCCTACACCGGTACCTATAAAAACAACACCACAGAACAAATCAATTACACTACAAATCTTGATTGTATGTAAAACATCAAGAAGCTGTTGTATTTGTTAAAATGCCAGAAAAGGACATATAACATATGTTGTGTGGTTGTAACACAAGGTGTTCTATAACCAACTGGTGTCAGATGTTGCCGTCCGGTTAAAATATATATGATCTTATCTTATCTTATAGGCGATAAAACCTTAAAGACCCGGACAATACATATATATATTCAGAATGAGAAAACAGCATCCCTTATTCAAGCTGACTATTATGGCACGCCGTTTTTATATTTATTCAAATTTGAAGATATCTTATTTATTTAACAAGATATCTTATTTATTTAACAAGATATCTTATTAAGTATTAAGATATCTTTTATTTTTATATGATATCTTATTTAATTTGAAAGTAAATAAGATATCTCTATTAGTTTATAAGATATCTCTATTAGTTTATAAGGTATCTCTATAAGTTAATAAGATATCTCTATTAATTAATAAGATATCTTATAAAGTATATAAGATATCTTACTTCTTTATAAAGATATCTTTTAAATACATACTTTATAACATATCTTATTAATTAATAGAGATATCTTATAAACTAAAAGAGATATCTTATTAACTTATGGAGATATCTTATATATTAAATAAGATATCTGTATAACCAATTAAATAAGATATCTCTATAAGTTAATAAGATATCTCTAAAAGTTTATAAGATATCTCTATTAGTTTATAATATATCTCTATAAGTTAATAAGATATCTCTAAAAGTTTATAAGATATCTCTATTAGTTTATAACATATCTCTATAAGTTAATAAGATATCTCTATTAATTAATAAGATATCTTATAAAGTATATAAGATATCTTACTTCTTTATAAAGTTATCTTTTAAAATACATATTTTATAAGATATTTTATTAATTAATAGAGATATCTTATTAATTAATCAGGGGCGGATGCAGGAATTTTCGAAAGAAGGGGTGCTAACCCAGGGCACCCAGGGCAATGGGGGGGGGGGGTGCAAAACATATGTCCCGATACAAATGCATTGATCGGCAAAAATAAAGGGGGGGTGCGCACCCCCGGAACCCCCCCCCCTGGATCCGCCACTGTTAATAGAGATATCTCATTAATTAATAGAGATATCTTATAAACTAATAGAGATATCTTATAAACTAATAGAGATATTTTATTAACTTATGGAGATATTAAGATATCTCAATTAGTTTATAAGATATCTTATTTAACTAAATAAGATATCTCGAAATTGAATAAATATAATAACGGCGTGCCATAGGCTATGTTCATTATTGAAAGCTGCACGGTGACCTATAGTTGTTCATTTTTGTGTCATTTTGGTCTCTTGTGGAGAGTTGTCTCATTGGCAATCATACCATATCTTCTTTTTTAAATATCAGTGTACTGTTTTCGATTTTAAATGGATGAACATTTCTCGTTTAATTTTTACTGTAAGAATAGAGCTGCATAACATTGTTGAACTACCCTAAAGTATATGTAGTATGTATTCGTATTTAAAATGAAATACAAAACGAAACATATATGATAAAACAAAATATCAAGAAATTAAAGATGACTAAATGCATGTACAAGAAGAAACTCACCTTTTTATCAATAAATTTATTGAATACAAACTGATTGTTTCTATTTACATGTACATATTTACAATATACAATTCCCCTGTGCTATGGTTTGCCATCTCCTTTTTTTCTTAAAAAAGCATGGTTGGTTACATGTTATGAATTCACTTAAAATTTCGGGATTTTTTTTCCAAGTAAACGGAATCAGAAAAAAAATCACTATCCTATGTCGAATACCTAAAACTTGGCAAAGAATATGAAACGTGTTTGAAGTAAAGTATGGTTTCATTTTTAAAGTACGTCAACGTTTATTCATCGAGTCCATTGAGTGAAAGAAAAGGCAGGATGAACAACTTGGGGAGGGGAGGGGGAGTCAATGAAAAAAATATGTGAATTGAGTTTTGTTTTGTTTTATCCTACATTGAACTTTTGATGTCGTCCCTTGATCCAGAGGAGACATTTGAATTAAATATTTCGATGTGAAAACTGTTGCACATTTATAAAAGCTAGAATTGTGATTGGATAATCAAGAACACAAGCTTTAAACGACCATGACCATGCACGTGAATATTGATCAGTCCATTCAACGTTATAGTACGTGTGTTCTATTTTCGCAGGTGTGAGGTCGAAGGTTTGAATTGACCAATGAAAACGATCGCTCCTTTAAGAGTTAATCTAATAAAGTTTGTTGGAGTGATTATGTCGCACGACCTTTCGCTAAGTTTGGCCGCAGCTAGGTGTAAGATGTACTTATCCAAGGAATAGATAACCTTAGCCGTATTTGGCACAACTTTTTGGAATTTTGGATCCTAAATGCTTTTCAACTTTTTACTTTTTTAGCTTTACAACTATTTTGATCTGAGCGTCTTATGTTATGTAGACGAATCGCGCGTCTGGCGTATTTATTTATAACCCAGGTACATTTGATAACTTGCATAACATGTATGAAATACATTAATATAATAAATGGGGAATGTGTCAATGGAACACAGATCACTTGCTCACTATATAAAGTTATAAGGAGACATACATGTAACTGAAGAACGCTAAAAGTGAAGCTATCCAAATTTGTACTTGGTCCGAGTTTTGTGATTATAACAATTGTTTATAAGTCTCATAGTATTTAGTTGAGGCAACTTGAATAAGAGAATGGAAACGAATAAATCAGCAATTTTTCCATTTATAAAGGGTTAAAGGTTAAAGCAACCCCACCAGATTTCATAATTGATCAGTATTTTGTTGTAATATACATTTTGTATCAGTTTCATAGCATTTGGTTGAGATAAACTGAAGTTAGAGAACGGAAACAAAAAATTCAGCAATGTGTCCAATTGTAATTTGTTAAGGGACATAACTCTAGAACGGTTTGAGTGACAACACCAAACTTCAAATATGATCTGGTGTTTTTTTTTGTGGATACAAGCATTGTGTATTTAGTTTCATATAGTTGGTTTATGCAAAGTAAAGTTTAAGAACGAAAGAATGAAAACCAACTTTGGGACAGAAAGACGGAAGGACATACTTAATGCCCCCGCTTCTACGGCGGGGGCATAAAAATCATTTATCACTGTTTTAAAACAGTTAAATAGATGTATTATCACATCAAATAAATGGGGATTGTGCCCATAAGACACAGATGAGGCTCCCACTTGCAAATCATATCAAGTTAAAAATAGACATAACTGAAGAACGGTAACAGTAAAGCTATTCAAATTTGTACTAGATCCGAGTTTTGTGGTAGATGTAATAACAGTTGTTTTTAAACTTTCATGGTATTTGATTGAGGCAAACTAAAGTAAGAGAACAATAAAATGCCCTGCAGTGCGCAGCTTGATACGACCGCATAGGTTAACAATCTACATTGATTGATTCAACATATCAAAATATCAAAGAATCTCAAGAATTCAATTTTTGATGAAATCAAACAATATAAAAAAGATGTGGTATGATTGCTAATGAGACAACTGCCCACAAGAGACCAAAATGACACAGACATTAACAACTATAGGTCACTGTACGGCCTTCAACAATGAGCAAAGCCAATACCGCATAGTCCGATAAAAGAGGCCCCTATAAGACAATGTAAAACAATTCAAACGAGAAAACTAACGGCCTTATTTATATAAAATAAAAATGAACGAAAAACAAATATGTAACACATAAACAAACGACAACCACTGAATTACAGGCTCCTGAAACAAAGTTTAATTTGGGACCTGTTGGACCTTAATGTAGACCAATTTGAAAACGGTAGAGAAAATCACAAATCTGAATACACAGTTAGATTCAGCATATCAGACAACCCTACTAATTCATTGTTTTTTATGAAAACAAACAAAGTTTAATTTTAGACCTTTTGGACCTCATTTGCACCAATTTAAAAACGGGGCCCAAATTCCAAAAACTTAAATACACAGTGAGATTCAGCATATTAAAGAACTTTAAGAATTCAAGAATAAAACCCCATTGAAATTGGTCAAGAAATAAGTAATTTATGTTTTGGCCCCTAATTGAATTCCTACATGTCCTAAACAGTATGGGCCCCAAAACTCAATGCCAACCTTCCTTTTTTTGGTATGGAACCTTGTGGTACAATTGAAGAAAGATCCATACACTAAAACACAATTTATTGCCTAGAAACTAGAAAGAGAAAAAATTGTGTACCCTTTTGGGCACCTTGTTCCTAAACTGTTATGACAATAACCCCAAACTAAAGGCTCTAAAGAGCCTGTGTCGCTCACCTTGGTCTATGTGAATATTAAACAAAGGACGCAGATGGATTCATGACAAAATTGTGTTTTGGTGATGGTGATGTGTTTGTAAATCTTACTTTACTGAACATTCTTGCTGTTTACAATTATCTCTATCTATAATGAACTTGGCCCAGTAGTTTCAGAGGAGAAGATTTTTGTAAAAGATAACTAAGATTTACGAAAAATGGTTAAAAATTGACTATAAAGGGCAATAACTCCTTAAGGGGTCAACTGACCATTTCGGTCATGCAGACTTATTTGTAAATCTTACTTTGCTGAACATTATTGCTGTTTACAGTTTATCTCTATCTATAATAATATTCAAGATAATAACCAAAAACAGCAAAATTTCCTTAAAATTACCAATTCAGGGGTAGCAACCCATCAACGGGTTGTTCGATTCATCTGAAAATAGCAGGGCAGATAGATCTTGACCTGATAAACAATTTTACCCGGTCAGATTTGCTCTAAATGCTTTGGTTTTTGAGTTATAAACCAAAAACTGCATTTTACCACTATGTTATATTTTTAGCCATGGTGGCCATCTTGGTTGGTTGGCCGGGTGATCAGACACATTATTAAACAAGATACCCCAATGATGATTGTGGCCATTTTTGGTTTAATTTGGCCCAGTAGTTTCAGAGGAGAAGATTTTTCTAAAAGATTACTAAGATTTACGAACTAGAGGCTCTCAAGAGCCTGTGTCGCTCACCTGTTAATGTGTTTACAGATGTTGGCCATCTTCGTTGGTAGGCGGGGTCATTAGACACTTTTTTTTAAAAAAGATACCCTAGTATTATGATTGTGGCCAAGTTTGGTTAAATTTGGCCAAGTAGTTTTAGAAATGATTTTTATACAAGTTACAAAAATGACGAAAAGTTGTTCAATATTGACTATAAAGGGCAATAACTCCTTAAGGGATCCTCTAACAATTTTGATCATGCTGACTTATTTGTAGATCTTACTTTGCTGAACATTATTGCTGTTTACAGTTTATCTCTATCTATAATAGTATTCAAGATAATAACCAAAAACTGCAAAATTTCCTTAAAATCACCAATTTTAGGGCAGCAACCCGACAACAGGTTGTCCGATTCAATTGAAAATTTGTGAGGGGATATATCTTATTCTGATGGACATTAAAATCTTGAAAGATTTGCCCTAAATGTCTTAGTTTCAAAGATATAAAGCAAAAACTGCATTTTACCACTATGTTCTAATTTTAGCCATGTCGGCCATTTTGTTTGGTAGGCTGGGTCATCGGACACATTTTATAAACTGTAAACCACAATGATAATTGTGGCCAAGTTTGGTTAAATTTGGCAAAGTAGTTTCAGAGAAGAAGATTTTTAGAAAAGTAACAAAAAATGACGAAAAGTTGTTAAAAATTTACTATAAAGGGCAATAACTCCTTAAGGGGTCGACTGACCATTTTGGTCATGCTGACTTATTTGTAGTTCTTACTTTGCTGAACATTATTGCTGTTTACAGTTTATCTCTATCTATAATAGTATTCAAGATAATAACCAAAAACTGCAAAATTTCCTTAAAATAACCATTTCACAGGCAGCAACCCAACAACAGGTTGTCCGATTCGTCTGAAAATTTCAGGGCAGATAGATCTTGACCTGATCAACAATTTTACCCCCATGTCAGATTTGCTCTAAATGCTTTGGTTTTTGAGTTATAAGCCAAAAACTGCATTTTACCCTTTTGTTCTATTTTTAGCCATGGCGGCCATCTTGGTAGGTTTGACGGGTCACGCCACACATTTTTTAAACTAGATACCCCAAGGATGATTGTGGCCAAGTTTGGTAGAATTTGGCCAAGTAGTTTCAGAGGAGAAGATTTTTGTAAAAGTTTACGGACGACGGACGACGGACGACGGACGACAAGTGATGAGAAAAGCTCACTTGACCTTTCAGGTCAGGTGAGCTAAAAATGGTTAAAAATTGACTCTAAAGGGCACTAACTCCTAAAGGGGTCAACTGACCATTTTGATCATGTTGACTTATTTGTAAATCTTACTTTGCTGAACATTATTGCTGTTTACAATTTATCCCTATCTATAATAATATTCAAGATAATAACCAAAAACAGCAAAATTTCCTTAAAATTACCAATTCAGGGGTAGCACCCCATCAACGGGTTGTTCGATTCATCTGAATATAGCAGGGCAGATAGATCTTGACCTGATAAACAATTTTACCCCAGTCAGATTTGCTCTAAATGCTTTGGTTTTTGAGTTATAAGCCAAAAACTGCATTTTACCCCTATGTTCTATTTTTAGCCATGGCGGCCATCTTGGTTGGTTGGCCGGGTCACACCACACATTTTTTAAACTAGATACCCCAATTGTTATTGTGGCCAAGTTTGGTTTAATTTGGCCCAGTAGTTTCAGAGGAGAGGATTTTTGTAAAAGATAACTAAGATTTACGAAAAATGGTTAAAAATTGACTATAAAGGGCAATAACTCCTAAAGGGGTCAACTGACCATTTCGGTCATGTAGACTTATTTGTAAATCTTACTTTGCTGAACATTATTGCTGTTTACAGTTTATCTCTATCTATAATAATATTCAAGATAATAACCAAAAACAGCAAAATTTCCTTAAAATTACCAATTCAGGGGTAGCAACCCATCAACGGGTTGTTCGATTCATCTGAAAATAGCAGGGCAGATAGATCTTGACCTGATAAACAATTTTACTCCATCAGATTTGCTCTAAATGCTTTGGTTTTTGAGTTATAAGCCAAAAACTGCATTTTACCCCTATGTTCTATTTTTAGCCATGACGGCCATCTTGGTTGGTTGGCCGGGTCACACCACACATTTTTTAAACTAGATACCCCAATGATGATTGTGGCCAAGTTTGGTTTAATTTGGCCCAGTAGTTTCAGAGGAGATTTTTGTAAAAGTTAACGACGACGGACGACGGACGCCAAGTGATGGGAAAAGCTCACTTGGCCCTTCGCGGCAGGTGAGCTAAAAATCAATCCAAACTTCCTGTTGTGGTTTCAAACCTTGTGTGTAAATTTCAAAGTGATCCTTTCACTGAAACTAAAGTTATTATCCGGAAACTAAGTGTTTTCGGCCGATGCTGACAATGACGATGACACTGTGATACCAATATACGACCGCACAATTTGTTTGCGGTCCTATAAAAACAAAAATATAGCAAATCTTTCAAAAGTAAAGGAGCATAACTCTAGAATGGTTAAAGTGACACCCCCATAATTTAAACTTGATCTGTATTTAGCCATTATAAGCATTGTGTATAAGTGATATACCATTTGGATAAGGCAAACCAATGTTAGAGAGCGGAAACAAAAAATTAAGCAATCTTTCCTATTGTAAAGGGGCATAACTCTAAAATGGTTAACTTAGAGTGACGCCCCTGATTCAAACTTGGCACTCACACCACATCTTCCTATATCTATTGATCTGTATGTTGTTGTTTTAAGCATTGTGAATCAGTTTCAAACCATCCAGTTGAGACAAACTAAAGTTAGAGAACAATATCAACTTTGTGACATACAGATGGAAAGACGTACGTACAGACAAGTGTATAACTTAATGCCCCCTCTGCTACAGCGCGGGCATAAAAATGAGGTGAAAGTCAGATAAACTAATCCTGAAATACTAATACACCTTACAATCATGCCATATACACAAAAGTTGACCTACTGCTTCCAGTTTCTTATCAAACTTAACCAGGAAACCTTAACATTGACCAATGTACTATAAAAATTAGGTCAAGATCAAATGAACCCTGTCAGACAGACATGTACACCTTACAATCAATATATGCATTAAATACAGTTGACATATCATGTGTATTGTTCATGGTATCTAAAAAACACAAAGAACATAACTATTAAAACTTAACATTGACAAATGGACCATAAAAATGAGAGCAGGGTCAGATGATACCTGCCAGACAGACATTACAGTCATTCCATATACATTTATATATATCAAATATAGTTGACCTATAGTATTGCTAATAGTTTAAGAAAAACAGATCAAAACAGAAAACTTAACTCTGAGTAATGAACATAGAAAATGAGGTCAAGGTAAAATAATACCTGCCAGACTGACATGTACATTGTAAAAAATGTCCATACACTATAAAAAATAGATGACCTATTGCATAAAATATTCAATAAAGACCAAAACGCAAAATTGTTTTAAACTTCTACCACTGAACCATGAAAATGAGCTCAAGGTCAGATGACATCTGCCAGTCTGACAAGTACACCTTGCAACCACCTCAAATCCAATTATAGTTGACCAATTGATCATAGTATAGATCTGAAATATATATACATGCATGGATTTGACCATGAAACTTAATCTTGTTCAATCATTCATATAATGAGGTCGAGGTCAGATGAACCTATCTTACAGGCACAAGTACCTTTGAGGTAAACACATACTAATATAGTTATTCTTTTAATTGTAACTAATTGGATAAAAATTAACCTTACAAAAAAATTTCTTTCAAGTAGAAACAGAACAAAACAAATAACAGACTGATACTTCATAACATAAGGCATCAATATACAAAGTATGAAGCATCCAGGTCTTCCACTTTCTAAAATATAAAGCTTTTACATGTTATAGTAGTAAGTTAACAACTCAGTGAATGCTGCCAATGCCAGATCACTATCACTATATGTTGAGCTAGGCTAAACAAAAATCAAATATATTAGTCAAAAATACTTACTTAAGAGCAATAACTCCAATAGCACATGTACAATAAGTCATCTGAATTTTAATGGAAATAGGAAAAATAGATCTCCACATTCTAACTACTTTTCATTAAGGTGGTACCCAACACTTTCACTAAAATTAATTTGGCTCGTTTAATTTTCATAAAATTTTGTCAAAGTATTTACTATGACACTTTAACATTGTTTAACAAAAATATAAACATTTTGAAAATTTTGAACCAACCGTTTTGTCAGAAAAAATACACTAGTTACAGTGTATATAGCAGTTTGACAAACACCAATTTTGATCATTGAGAAGCTTAATATTCCCTTTACAATGCAACGTAATTAAAACATTTAGCTGATTTTACAGAGTTATCTCCCTTTAGTGTTAGGTACCACATTAAGAGCAATAACTCCAATAGCACATGTACCATGTACAATAAGTCATCGGAATTTTAATGGAAATAGGAAAAATAGATCTCCACATTCTAATTACTTTTCATTAAACACAAGAGTAATTTTGTTGGTTGAAAGGTATGAACAAGAACACAAACTAAATACCCTAGGAATCAGTCAGCCCTAGTGGCCATTAATTTTAAAGGAGAATTTTTTTAAACTGTTAAAGGTTTACAATGGACCCCAATGTCATGTGATATCAATAACTCATACATGTCATATAGCCAATAGGGTCAGGTGACCAAATAAAAATAGAAGAGCAATTAATGTTAACACTTTCTCAAGAGAGTTTCACGAATAGAGTACATGTACATGTAGGTATATGAAAGGGTTTTTTGCAATTGTATCAAATATCCTTCAAATTTAAGGACCACAAGACATTTTATAAGTCTTGAATACTGTCTTTCACATATTTTTGTTTGTTTGACCTTTGTTTGAATTCATTACATGTTATAGGAAACATACACTATTTTCATTTTGAGATTTTCCCATTTAGTCAAGTACATGTATTTTGAAATACAAAAGTGTTTATTATATTCATGCAAAATTTCAGGCTACAATTTTAAATTTGAACATGTTTATTCTGTCTTAGTGCCATTACAACTGACAATTCTTATCTTAATTTTAGTCTAACATGCACAGATTGTATATCAAATATTTGAGCTGCTATGGAAAGAAATCGACTGATAATAATGCAAGTACACATATTCATGTACATTTTGTACATGTGTATTAAGACTGTGTTTGATTTTAAAACATTCAAATATGAAATAAAAGATGAATTTTAGTCTTTTTTGTAGGGTCCTATCAACTCAGTTTTCAATCAATTATTATTATAGACTTTGTATGGAGGTTTTTTTTTCGACACAGATGTATTGATATTCGTCTGCATACGGTCAATTTCTATCTGACACAACTCATTTGTCAATTCAACTAATGTTAAGGATGTACTTAGGTGAAGTTTTGGAATGAGTGTCAAATGTTCGGACTCCTTAGTGTTTTTCCATACCATACAAGGAAAAATATTTTGCCCTATAACACCTATTTATCTTTTAACATTACAAGTCTTAATAGCTCATAAAAGGTCATTTGACAAAATTTAAGCAGATTCTTGATTTTCTTTCTTTTGATTTAACCCAAATAATACCAATGCAAATATAACATGTATAAGGTAAAAGTCTGGTTAAGCCTTTTCCCGCCATATTTTATTAATCAAATATATCTCTAAAGGGAGCTCCATGACCTAAAAAATATTTTTAGCTTATTTTGATCCTTAACTAATACTCTTCCAGCTATTAAACGTATCAATTTTGAATTCTTGATTTATTTAATTTCACCTTGGATCACTTAAGTTCATCCTTAAGGTTGGAAAAGTTTGCAATTTGTTTTAATTTCAAATACTGGTTCTTATAAACCTCCTACTTTGAATTACAAATTCATAAAAAAATGTTACAAAGATTGCTAACTCAGCCTAATTACGATCAATAAACCTGCTCCTCATTGTGCATTCCGTTTCAATCTTTTTCAAATGTTCGTACGTTAAACTTGATGAAAATCCACATGTTCCAGAAAACTTTTCTAGCTCTGATTGAGAAAGATCTGGTTGAATCTGTAAATGATTAATCAACATCCACAGTTGGAGAACTGAACCCATGTTCAATGTTGCTTCAGATGAATTTTGTACATTATTCCACAATGGTATAGGATCTCCTTCATTCCTCAAGAGAATATCATTATCTGTATCATACATATAAACATCAAAGCACTTATCACTTATGGCTATTGTAGGTATTAGTGTTACTCTTGGTTGATAATAATGAGGCTTTAAGAGTTGAAATCGTTTCTGATAAAAAGAGTATGTAACTGCTTGTGCCACAAACTGGCTTACATTTGAATGTTCTCTTAATGATGTTAACTCTTTTTTAATATCTGTGTCCACTTGCTGCCCTTCATTTTCTAATAAATTTTCCAAATTCTTGTCTTTAGGAATTACAATACTACAGTTTCCACCAAGGGGAAACAACATTATATCTGGTTTACCATACCATAATAATTCAGTGCCTACAAAAGATAAAATTTCTATCTAAATGATGTAATATTATAAAAATAACACATACATGACATAGCTTCAGATATAAAAATAAATTAGGCACATAGCTAAGAGTGTGATACAGCAGATATATGATACCGCAAGTAAAAACATTGCCAACAGAGGCCATTTTTTAATTTAAAATTTATGATTTAAATTTGATTTTTTTTCAATGTTGATTCTTATATGATGTGCTTCTTTCACTTTGTAAACAACACAATGATAAAATTCTTGATATATCAATACTAAGTGCAGACTCCGAGATGCATATGATATTGGCTTTTGAAAAATACCTCCCACTTTAATCATTGTTAATCCACACGTATATAAAATGTAACCTATACATGTGCAAACGTTATGTTGATTTCGTTGTGTTAAAAATTCCAATTGAAAAAAAACAACGTACAGAAACCTGTATTCTTATTCTGAATTGTTTATTGTGTACATGTATCACTACTTGTAACCATACACCCCCTTGTAAGATAGATTGTTGACTATTATCTAGAAGTTTTATTCTATTTCTAACTACATATATATATGTCTGTGTTGCAAAGTCTCTGAATATTATTTAATGAACCAAAAACTAAACGTAGATGACAAAAATTGTTAGACTCTTATCTATGATAGAGCCAGTATATTCATTTACACATGTGCACACGCTTAAAACTTTCAATAAAAAATTGATGCCTACAGACCTTCAAATACAACACTATTTACAGCTTTTTTAATGCAACTGAAAGAAACACTTACAGTCAGGGTTGATACTTATACAAGTCATGTTTATTTACTTTAAGATGTAAGTAATATTTATTTGTATAGAAAATTTGAAAGATTTGAAAGATTCAAATTTTCTTATGAACTTTTGTAAAGCAAAATTATATCCGGGTGAAATTTGATCCGGAGGAAAAAATGTCACAGTAGTTGTTGTTATTTTTTTATCCGGAGGAAACTATTTCCCTGGGATATTTTATCCTTTGCCGTGAAATTCTATCTGGGTAGTTAACTTATTGAATAGTTATTAGAAAAAAATTATCCTTTAAAAATACAATGAAATAATAATAGTGTATTTGAAATAAAGCGAAATTGTTAAAAAAAATATATATTATAATGGGAAATAATTTCACAAATTATCCTTGAAAAAATTTCCTGAAATACAAAAAAATGTATTCAAGTCCATATCATCCTTTTAAAAAGAAAATTATCATGAAACATAGGGAAGAAAATCAGAAGTAATTTCAAAGATCATATTGTGAAAATAATAAGGTTAGTGAAATTTATGTAAAAGTGAGTTGTTTTCAGATCTCAGTACACATCTATAATACTAAAATTACGAGGTCCAATTTGTCAGCCGTCATCACGTAAAAACGACGAATCACAGAATTCAACTTTATATATAACTTATATAGTACAAAGGTGTAGATTAAAAATTACACCACTCCAGGCCCTTTTGTTTTCCACGTAATTAATATTGCCAATAATTAAGAAGTTCCGGGTCGAGTCCGCTACCGATACCAATAGTATATTCACCTGTTACCTATTACCTTATCTGTACGTTCCGCATCTGACAGGCGCACCACCAAACGTTGTATTCAGGACTAATATGCTATATACACGGGTCATAACCACAGGGTTAATACTACTAAATTGTCAAATTGTCACCTATTGTAGTATTTTAATCAGTAAGACTTTCTAAGATAACAATACGAATACTAAAAATCTGGACTAAAAATAAGGCGTATAGGTACAGTTTTCAATTTGTTAGTGGGCATGACGTAAAACAGCAAAGCAAAGAATTCAACTTTATTTATAACTTATATAGGACATTGCTGTTGATTAAAAAATACTCCATTCCAGGACCTTTTGTTTTCTAAATAATTAATATTATCAATAACTGATAAGTTCCAGTTCAACGGGTTCAAACAGAAAGACTTGAAAGCAGAGAAAAACTGTGCATCTCATAATTTGTCAGCCGTCATCACGTAAAAACCACGAATCACAGAATTCAACTTTATATATAAAATATAGTACAAAGGTGTAGATTAAAAATTACACCACTCCAGGCCCTTTTGTTTTCCACGTAATTAATATTGCCAATAATTAAGAAGTTCCGGGTCGAGTCCGCTACCGATACCAATAGTATATTCACCTGTTACCTATTACCTTATCTGTACGTTCCGCATCTGACAGGCGCACCACCAAACGTTGTATTCAGGACTAATATGCTATATATTAGTACACGGGTCATAACCACAGGGTTGACACTACTAAATTGTCAAATTGTTACCTATTGTAGTATTTTAATCAGTAAGACTTTCTAAGATAACAATACGAATACTAAAAATCTGGACTAAAAATAAGGCGTATAGGTACAGTTTTCAATTTGTTAGTGGGCATGACGTAAAACAGCAAAGCAAAGAGTTCAACTTTATTTATAACTTATATATATAGGACAATGCTGTTGATTAAAAAAATACTCCATTCCAGGACCTTTTGTTTTCCAAATAATTATTATTACCAATAACTGATAAGTTCCAGTTCAACGGGTTCAAACAGAAAGACTTGATAGCAGAGAAAAACTGTGTATCTTATAATCGACATGACTTTATCAGATGACAATACTAATACTTAAATAAGGCTTGCGCATAGTTATATACTTTAATTCAGTCACGGACCCGTGATATCACGGGTGTGTTCTAGTATAAATTTAAAAGTAAGGTAGAAATATAGTTGCATATTGCTACTGTTAACAGTAATAGAAAAATTTGATTATGATGATATTTTTAACTATATAAATAGTAGTTAATGGGACTCTATTTCACACGGTTCTGTGAAATATAGTACGGCAAATATATACCGGTACATATTATCCGCATAACACAGATAGATTTTCACTCCTCTGGAAAAAATCAACCTGTGAAATACCATGCCTGGAAAAAAATTACCGGAACAAATTATCCTCAGGATAAAATATCACAGAGGAAGAAATAAACCGTTACACTTTCAGTAATCTTTCCTAATCTTATGGAGAGAAAAAAAATACTTAAAAAAGCAATTTGTTTGACTTTTATCATGTTTTTTTATTGATCACAACAGGATGATTCAATACAGTCAGGGGAATTATTTGTATAAGTGATTTTGGAATCATCCAATTAAGAAAACTTTTGTCACCAAACATTTCAATAAGGAGTTATCTAACTTTATTCTTAAGTCTGAAATCACAAAAAATGAGTATGTAACAGGCTATTATTTGAACTTTTAATTATGGAATTTGCATAATTTCTTTTGCTTGAAATTTTTAATAAAGTCCAGGTTTATTCTGTACTTACAATTATCTCTATCTATAATGAAATTGGCCCAGAAGTGACAGTGGAAAATATTTTGTAACCAGCTTTAAACGACCGCAGAAGTCAAACAGTTGGGGCAAGTATGGACACAACATTCAAGCTTGATACAGCTCTGAATTTGGATTGTGATCACATTTTTGACATAATATGAGTTTCTGACACATAACAAACATGACAAATGTCAAGATATTGCAATTAAAGATTTCTTCTGCAAACTTTTCAAAAATTTCGAATTTGAGAAATTTGGAGGAATAAAATCCTTATTTCTATATGTTCAGGGATATTAACCCCAAACTGAATCCAAGCCTTCCCTTCATTATATGAAACATTGTGGTACAATGTCAGAGAGATCCATATAGTTAAACATAAGTTATTGTCCCAAAACTACAAAAATGCTTGTTTTTTGCCTCTTTTTGGCCCTTTTAAGTTTTAATTCCTAGCCTGTTTGCCCCAAAACCTTTAAAATAAATCCCACCCTTCTACTTAATAGTATTAACATTTTGATATAATTTCAGAGCATCTAAAATACTTATACACAACTGTTTGTCCTGAAAATAGATAAATGCTTGTTTTAAGCCCCTAATTTCGAAACCTTTGGGATCATAACCCCCAAATTCAATCACAACTTACCATTTGTGGTTATATACATTGTGTTAAATTTTTATTGAATTCTATTAACTTAATGACTTATACTAAAGGTATTATCGGGAAACCATCCATCTTTGGACAACGCTAACGCTGACGACAACATGATACCAACATGACCAATATACGACAAAAAAATTATAATTTTTGCGGTCATATAAAAATTTCCAAAAGTTTATAAAATAATTTATGAAAATTGATAAAAATTTACTATAAAGGACAATAACTCCTTAAGGGGTCAATTGACCACTTTGGTCAAGTTGACTTATTTGTAGCTCTTACTTTGCTGTACATTCATCATGATTCATGACATTATTGCTATTTACAGTTTATCTAGATCTCTATCTATAATAATATTCAAGATATAACAACCAAAACTGCAAAATGTTCTTAAAATTACCAATTCAGGGGCAACAGCCCAACAATAAGTTGGTCTGAAAATTTCAAATTCAGGGCAGATAGATCTTGACCTAATGAACAATTTTATCTCAGCAGGTTTTCTTTAAATGCTTTGGTTTCAGAGATATGAGCCAAAAACTGCATTTTATCCTATGTACTATTTTTAGCAATGTCGGCCATCTTGGTTCACGGGAGGGGTCATCTGACACATTATTCAAACTAGATACCCTAATGATGATTGTGGACAAGTTTGATTAAATTCATCTTAATAGCTTCAGAGGAGAAGATTTTTGCAGCTACCCAACAAAAAGTTCTCAGATTCATCTAAATATTTCAGGGAAGATAGATCTTGACCTGATAAACAATTTTATCCCTGTCAGGTTTTCTTTAAATGCTTTAGTTTCAGAGATATGAGCCAAAAACTGCATTTTATCCTATGTACAAGTTGTAAACACGAGCGATGATGATCAAGCAAAGATAACTTTTACAAGAATAAATAAAATCTTCTGTACAGAAAAAAAGTACTACACAATCATATTTATGTTATTATTATGAACAAATACTTATTTTTTGTATTATATTTTATGTAATAAACTCAATAAAAAAAAATTAAAAGTGTGGACGATACGTCTCACAATGTGTGGCCGATATGTCCCATGGACGATATGACGGTATGGCCGACACATCCTAGGGCCGTCATGGAAGTATGGCCGTCGCGTCTCGAATCAAAGTTCGGCCCTAGACTTTCTCGGTCCAAAGATAAAGGTGTCCGTAATAAGACAATTTTAATAGCGGTTTACAGTTTGCGAGTTAAAAATAATAAAACCATTCGATACCCTATTGATATTTAAAAAAAAATTGAAACTTCTAAAGAAATCCTTTCGAAACAGAAAAAAAAACAAGAACAGGATCAAGGCCGATCGTGTTTTAGGGCGAAATAATGACACGATATGTCTTAACGCATAATGTCCCTACATGCAAGATGGCAGGGAAAGGACACCATCTCCTAAAGACTGTTGTTAAAAAGGCAATTTACTATAAGAACTTCAATTTAAGTCAAAACTGAACATGCACTTGATTTCAATCATTCAATATAGCTTCATTATTACCAATTGTTATGCTAAGCGGGTGAACAAAAAATATAAACCTATTTTTATAGTGTACAGCAATAATGCCATATGTGACAACTCGCCCCACTGACAAATCGGACCATCTTTTCACCAATCGCCCCCACTCCTCAAAATACAAACCATATTGTGTCCATACATCCTTCAACAATGAGCAAAGTCCAAACTGCACAGTCAGTTTTAAAAGACTGAAAAATGTCAAATGTAAAACAATCCAAAGAACATGAAGGAGAAAACTAGCGAAAAAATAGTCCAAATGATTATGACGTCTTGGGAGGTTATTTTAAATTTTTAAATTAAACAGCGTCGATGTAAGGTGTCCAAAAAAAAAGAAGAGTAATAGCCTTTCAAGATGTCATAATTATTTGGACTAGCATAAAACTGAACGAAATACAAACATGTAATTATTAAACATACACTTAGCTAAAAAGACAACAACTGGCTCCTGACTTGGGATAGGAACTGCTGGTTGTTTGTACAATCTTTGAAGGTATGCATGTTAAAATCAGGGTTTTGATTTTTATAGATATTTGTTCTTTTTGGAGATAGTTTAACATAGATATAGGAAGATGTGGTGTGAGTGCCAGAATGAGTCAACTCTCCATCCAAATGACAATTTTAAAAAAGTAAACCATTATTATGTCAATGTACGGCCTTCAACACGGAGCCTTGGCTCACACAGAACAACAAGCTATAACATAGTCATTTTTGGAGTACATTCTTGCATAAGAGGTGCATAGTGTTACTGGTTAACTCCTCCTACATTGAATGATAGACCTATGTGCTCCCATGCTCAACTTTGTGTATTTGAGAATGACACTTTGCATCACCGAGGCACCATTTGTGTCTCCCAGGCACAATTATATCTCAACGAAAATCCTACATTGACTTTGTAAAATACAGTTTCTTCAAAATTGACTGTGGGGACATTAACGATATAATGTATTACACATGTTACATGTATGTATTATATTATATCACTTTAAACAAAAATTCTGCTTGTTTTCTTTCGATTTTTACTGTTTGTTTTATTTCAGTTCAAACTTAAATGTCACTCCAGTCTTAAAAGACTTATTTATAAACCTGTATCAATATTATCACACTTTCTAAAAATCCTGTTCGTTTATTTCTTACTTTTTAAAGTACATGTTGTCAAGTTCTAAAAGAATTATTCTTCAGAATGTTCAACTTATCAAAATTAATCAAAAACAAATTTTAAAATAAGTGAATCTGCTAAAAAATCTAGATTAATCCCAAAACTTTGTTATTTTGATTTCTCACTTTAACATCAAAGGCTTAAAAAAATGAAAAAAATATAAAGTACTAAGGAGGGAGGGTAGGAGGGGTCCTGATCCCGAAATCCAGGGCTTAAAAACACGACATCCCGAAATCCCGGGCTTAAAAAACACGAAATCCCGAGGTCCCGAAATTCGAAGAAAGAATTCCCGGATCCCGAAAGGGTCAATCCCGAAATCCCGAGCTTAAAAACACCTGATCCCGGAGTCCCGATAAAGGTCCTATCCCCCTCACTAAGGGATTAAATTTATGCAACTTAAAATTTGTAATGTTTTTGTGTAACCTGACCCTTAGGGTTAATGGTGTGTCATGTTTTTGTTGGGAAAGGCTGACCTCTTTAGCATGTTAAGCATGAGTTTGCCCCAACGAGAGATTTGTCTTCTAATACTCTTCAGCAATTTTAAAAAGGGGGTACCAAACAGAGTTAAACCTTATGACCCCATTTAAATACATTGATTGTCTAAAAAAAGTGGGCGTTCAGGGGGGTGGCCCCTCTGGATCCGTCATTACTTTGTATCTCTACATTCATGACATTGCAGACTACAATCAATAAATGATTTTTTTTTCGTTCTTGTGTTAAATTGGATAGCAAACTTTTAAAAGTCGATTTAATTATCTTCCCTCAGTGAAAAAGTTGTTTATGAATTATTGAAAATTTGTAAATTTTTTTTTTGCTTTTTCAGTGTCCACATTCAGTATTTTACAGCAAATTTACTAGAGAAGGTCCGTATAAGAAAGTTGGTAGACCTCAAAATGTATCTGAACTGATAAGACAGGCTATCGATGGTTTTGAAGATGTCACGTTTGTACCCTATCGTTTGGTTGGCTATCGTTTGGGACCCTCATTTACTCAGTCTTCCATTGAAATAGAACCAGTTGATGGACAAGTCAAACACAAAGGCATACACACATATATATCAGTCCCAGCAGCAGAAGGATTCCATTCAATCTTTAAAGATGGATTTGAACGGCTGCAACAAAGTATTGATGGGAATATTAGTAGTTCTGATACAGAATCTTCAAATGAGGACAATTTGGAGGATTCAATCAGTGATTTAAAGGCAGGTTTTTTAAGGAAAATAGGTACATGTATATGTATACTGTATATAATCTAATTATATTTTTTTCTGGTATTTTTGTTTTGGCGTATCATCATGTTCTTTGTTCTTAATGGAATTTTTAGTGCAAATCTCAGTCCTGCTTTTTTCTCACTCTATTCGGTCCTACAATTTTTTAATTAGATTATCCTGATTATTTTTACATAAATTGTCACCCTGTCTTTTTTTTGTTTTGCAGATCTATAGCTCTACATAGGGATAGTGATAAAGCGGCAGCATTTAGCTGACTTCTTAAAAGCTTTATATTTTAGAAGGTGGAAGACCTGGTAGCCTCCTACTTTGTATATAAATGCCTGATGATATGAAGTTTCCATCTGTCATATGTTCATTGTCCTACACCTCATTTTCATGGTTCAGTGATTAATTGAATTTTTTTTATAGATTTTTTGTAATGTAAATTTCCTTCTTATTACGAGTATTAGGACAACTATACTTGGCATATTTGTACCTTACAAGTCCTCATGCCTGTCAGACAGTTTTATATTCTTATTTCCTACTTTTAATGTTTTTGGCAAAAAATGGAGCAGATTAACAGTTTTTGAAACTACTTGAAAAAGAAAATTGGCTTTCTTAAACATGTTAAACTATATATTTCATATAATTGTGTAAATGTATTTTATGTTTCAGATTTAAATTTTATTATCTGGATCTGAATTATCTCCCCTTATACTTCTTGAAGTTCTTCAAAAAATTATGTAAGTTAGATAATCGCTATTTTGTGCATTTTTCCTTTGATCTTTTTTGTGATAACTTTTCATATCATGATACTTGCTTCAGATGGAAAATTATCGCTAAAAACTAAGGAAGCATGTGGCGTTGCTAATGAAATTGACATGGAATTGACAACGTCGTCATAGGTAAAATAGCGACAAATAGATTATCATTGGTCATCTCAACTCGACTGCTTTTCTCTATTGCCGTACTAACTCAGGCGAGAAAATCAATCTCCTTGAGATGATCAACGATAATCTATAATTATTCTAAAAAAGACATAAAAAATTGCTGATTTTACCAATATTATGCAAAATATTGTACCATAAATTATCCTTTTCAGATTTTCATGAAAAGTGTTTGCAGGAGATTCGGGACATACCTTGGCATATTCAAGAACCAGAGTTGTTTGTCACAGAACTGTTAGCCAATCATCTGTTTTCAAAGCTGACTATGTCATCTATTGTCATAGCAACAGATTACTGTACAAAACTATCCAAATGTCCCTGTAGTAGATGTAATGATACAATACAGTTTAGTAATTTTGGAATTGGTAAGTGTGGGTTTTTGTTTTATTTATTTTGGAATTGATAAGTGTGGGTTTTTGTTTTATTTGTTTTGGAATTGGTAAGTGTGGGTTTTTGTTTTATTTGTTTTGGAATTGGTAAGTGTGGGTTTTTGTTTTATTTGTTTTGGAATTGGTAAGTGTGGGTTTTTGTTTTATTTGTTTTGGAATTGGTAAGTGTGGGTTTTTGTTTTATTTGTTTTGGAATTGGTAGGTGTGGGTTTTTGTTTTATTTGTTTTGGAATAGGTAGGCGTGGGTTTTTGTTTTATTTGTTTTGGAATTGGCAAGTGTGGGTTTTTGTTTTATTTGTTTTGGAATTGGCAAGTGTGGGTTTTTGTTTTATTTGTTTTGGAATTGGTAGGTGTGGGTTTTTGTTTTATTTGTTTTGGAATTGGTAGGTGTGGGTTTTTGTTTTATTTGTTTTGGAATTGGTAGGTGTGGGTTTTTGTTTTATTTGTTTTGGAATTGGTAAGTGTGGGTTTTTGTTTTATTTGTTTTGGAATTGGTAAGTGTGGGTTTTTGTTTTATTTGTTTTGGAATTGGTAGGTTTTTGTTTTATCAGTTTTGGAATTGGTAAGTGTGGGTTTTTGTTTTACTACTTAAGTGTAGGTTTTTGTTTTATTTGTTTTGGAATTGGTTTTATTTGTTTTGGAATTGGTAAGTGTGGGTTTTTGTTTTATTTGTTTTGGAATTGGTAAGTGTAGGTTTTTGTTTTATTTGTTTTGGAATTGGTAAGTGTGGGTTTTTGTTTTATTTATTTTGGAATTGGTAGGTGTAGGTTTTTGTTTTATTTGTTTCACTTGTTACAGATGTTTGTGGACAAAACAAATAATAACAACATTTTCACAACATGTTCAAAGTAAAACATATAGAATATCAAGTTATGAGTAATTTTGAGAAACAGCATTTTTGTGAGTAAAAAAACCAGAGTTCTAGATAAAAAATCTATATGAGGCATTGAATATCTACTCATTATAAACAGACAATGGACCTTTCCTGTGCATTTTACAATCATTCATACCAGTTAAATAAAAAGTCAAATAAACATGAGCTATCTTCCTTTTATACCTTGGTATAAATTCTAACTTTTCAAAGACTAGTGTGAATGACTCTTTGGTATCCTTTGCCTCTTTTTATGCTCCAATCATAGCAGAGGGAGTATTAAGTTTTACCCTTATACATATGTCTGTACATCCATACATCCCAAAGTTGGTTTCTGTTCTCTTAACTTTAGTTTGTGTGGACCAACTCTTATGAAACTTATACACAATATTGATTACCACATAATACAGATCAAGCTTGAAATTGGGTGGCTTTAATTTTACCGTTGCTGAGTTATGCCCCTTTATAAACATAAAAATTGTATAATTTTTCGTTCCACTTTTTAACTTTTAAGTTGCCTCAACCAAATGTTATGAAACTAATACACAATGCTTATTGCCACAAAACACAGATCAAGTTTCAATTTTGATGGCATCATTATAACCGTACTAAAGTACAAAAAAAATGTAATGCCCCTTTACAAATGGAAAAATTGCTGATTCTTTCATTTTTGTTCTCTAACTTAAGTTTTCCTCAACCAAATGGTATGAAACTTATACATAATGCTTGTTACTACATAATACAGATCAAGTACACATTTGGGTAGCATAACTTTTACCTTTCTTCAGTTATGTCCCTATATATAACTTTATATGATATGCAGGGGCATCATCTGTGTCCCATGGATACATTTCCCATTTATGTAATCATGATACCTAATGAGTAAGGGTCATTCAAACTCTGTCTTTGAAAAGTTAGAATTACAAAAGTATAAAAGGGAGAAAATGCCAGTACCAAGTCAGGAATATTACAATTGTTATCCATTAGTTTGATGTGTTTGAGCTTTTGATTTTGCCATTTGATTAGGGACTTTCCGTTTTGAATTTTCCTCGTAGTTCAGTATTTTTTGTGATTTTACTTTTTCTCTACAGGAAGTGAATGGCTTTGGTATGGGGCACCTGATATTGTTGTTTACAAAAGTGACGATGAAATAAACAGTATAGCTTTACCACATTCAAATGAAGACGAAAAAGAGGACAAGGAATTGTTGAAAGAGTTCGATTTTGAAGAACAGCAGATACTCAAAGTTCAGAAACAGTCAGAGATATTGAGATATCCCAGTAATGTATCACAGTTTGTGGCCCATGCTATAACATTTTCATATTATCAAAAAGCCTTCCAACATAGACATAGGAAAATAGAGAATTTACAAAATAATCTCTCACTTGTGCCACTTATTGCCATAAGTGGAAACTTTTTTGATATCTATTTGTATGATTGTGAAAACGATATCTTGCTAAGGAATGCAAATCAGATTTCTTTGTGGAATGAACCAGAGTTCAAATGTTTAGCTGATTTTGAGTTTCCAGAACCGACATTAAATTTGTCATCTGTAATTATGTTTTGGATGATGATGAATCATTTGACAATAAAGCCTAGCTTGTCAGACGAGACAGTTCTTAGACTGAAAAAGTCATGTGGTCTTGATTTGTCTGTTGAACTACAGAAAGCAATTGGAAAAACAGTCAAACTTAAGAAGAACTTTTATCCATTGCAATCATGTGATATTATTGAACCTTATTTCAGTCAGATGTGTAAAGTCGAAAGTCAACAGTAGACAATGAAAAGATCCAAGATATATTTTGTTTAAATAAAAATGTATACTATGTAGCATTTCAAGTTGAGACTAGGTTTACCAAATACCAGTAGCTGTAAAAGTCAAAAAATATTTGTTCATCAATGAGCTCGCTAATTGTTTTTGCAAATTTTAAAAAATTACGAGGTTTTAAAAAGGGACTAATGTAACTGGTTGAGTACAACAGTAATAAGGACTTGTATTTTGATATCTGATACATTACATCTGTATTCAAATTTTCATGAAATCAGTCTCACAATATTGTTTATTGTCTACAAAAATAGCATTAATATCTGAATTTACATTACTGAGATGATGTTGTATAATAACGAATGAAACAACTACCAATGAGAGACATCTACTCATCAGAGACAAAAAAAAAAGATGAAAGCACGTATAGGCATCATACTGCTGTAAACAAAAAAACAAAGAGCCTGTATAAATTTGGTCAAAAGAAACAAAATGAATTCATAGCTACACTTTTACTCAACTTCAAAATAATAACTATTTGTGTAAATGGGCCTTTTTTGACAATCTATAACAGTATTGTCTTTTTCCTGCATAAATTTGAATTTGTAGAATACTAAACATTGTAATTAAAATTTTACTTTGATGCTCAATTTACAGTCTGATATGTTATTTTGGATATCCCCTGCCTGGCAAAGCCCAAAATAATATTATATTATACTAGGGAGTCTTGATTCTAAATATCATTAACATATTCATCTTCTTTTTAGTTCACATCCCCAGTTTTAGGTAACTAATTAATAACACTGTATCAAACTGTCCATTCCATTCACTAAAATGCAAATGCTATGACGAAATCTTTTCAAATTTAGATATGTTGTTTCCTGTGACTAAATGAAGGTCGGCTACAATTTTATCGATTTTATTTTTTCTTGTTGTTGAGTTGTACACCTTTCAGTTACTAGAAGAGATACTCATTATATGATTGAGTTACTTCCCTTTGAACAAGAATGGTGTAATTCATAATTGTATGTATAGATAGTCTTTTAATGTCAGATTGTATCTGTTCAATTGATTTTAGGAGTTGTCAAACTTATCTTTTTTACTTTTTTTTAAGGTAGATGTCACAGTTTTTGTGGGTTTTTTTTTTTTGTTGGTGTGTGTTTTTATGTTTAATTTGTTCTTGATCCTGTTTGTAGATCCATTGCAAATATTTTTTTACTCTACTTGATGATAATCTATTTTTATTAAATGATATATTTTATTTTATTACATTGCATAGATTAAGTTGTTGACATTGATAGGTAAGTTGCAGAAATATATAAATTGTTGACAACTGAAGGAAAAATACTTAGAACTATAGATTATATATACACAAATATATATTTTTGATGGAGCAAACTCCTTTAAAAATTTAGCTCATCACATGCTCATAGTCCAGTTTTCAAATTACTGGTATGTTTGATTTTGGACCCAGTTTTCAAGTTGGTCCAAATCATGCAAATAGGGGACCAAAATGGATCTGTTTCATTTCAACATTATTTTTTTTTATTAACATTACTTGAATATACAATACATAGGGTTCTTTCAAATGCTTAATCTTAACCTGTATTTAAATGTTTGATGTATGGCCCGTTTTCAAGTTAGTCCAAAGCAGGGTCCAACATTAAACTTTGTTTGATTTCAACAAAAATTGAATTTATGGGTTACTTGTACAATTTATAAAAAGCTGAATCTAACCATATCTTTAGATGATTTTAGATTTTAGGATCCTTTATCAAATTGGTCCACATTGAAATCCAAAGAGGTTGGAATAACATTTTGTTTGATTTCATCAAAAGTTGAATTCTTGGGGTTCTTTGATATGCTGATTCTAACAAAGTAGATTTTGGATATTGGACCATAATAGAAATGCCTAATTTCAAACCTTTCAGTTCTTTGGCCCATTCATATGTGTCAATATCTCTATCACTATAAATTCCATACCGATTCTGTCACAACATGCACAAACCTAGGCTGTGTATTCAATCACAATCCAGATTCAGAATTATTTAAAGCTTAAATGATGTGTCCAAACTTGCTCAACTGTTCGGGGACCGACTTCTACAGGAAAATCCGGGTTGCTGTCACTCTGACAGCGGTTTGTTTTACATATATTTATTTATGATCTAGACAAAAGTTTCCATTCAGTGTTTCTTGTGTACATGTATCATTATTTACTATATATTTACATCAATTTTATATCAAATCCATCGTGGAACATAAAAGAATGGGTTTGAACCAACCTCTAGTGATCTATGATTCTGTAATGAGGAGTACCCAAATTGAATTGATGCTTAAATTCACATCCTTAGAAATGGAACAACAAATGATTTGTTTTATTTCTTCAAACATGTCGAATATTTAAAACAATATTGCTCTCTAGTTCATGATTACAGTTCCATCTTTTTAATAATTGGATGCTTGTAACATATTTTTTGCTAATTTTCAAAAGATGCCTTTTTAGCTCACCTTGCCCAAAGGGCCAAATGAGCTTTTCTCATCGCTTGGCGTCTGGCGTCGTCATCCATCGTCGTTTACTTTTACAAAAATCTTCTCTGAAACTACTGGGCCAAAGTTAACCATACTTGGCCACAATCATCATTGGGATATTTAGTTTAAAAAATGTGTCCTGTGACCCGGCCAATCAACCAAGATGGCCGCCATGGCTAAAAATAGAACATAGGGGTAAAATGTAGATTTTGGCTTATATCTCTGAAACCAAAGCATTTAGATCAAATCTGACATGTGGTAAAATTGTTTATAAGGTCAAGATCTTTCTATCCTGAAATTGTCAGATGAATCAGACAACCCGTTGTTGGGTTGCTGCCCCTAACTGTATACAGCAATAATGTTCAGCAAAGTAAGATCTACAAAAAAAGTCCCAATTACCAAAAATGGTCAGTTGAACTCTCAACGAGTTATTGCCCTTTAAAGTCATTTTTTGTCAAATTTTGTTGTCTTTTACAAAAATCTCCTCCTCTGAAACAACTGGGCCAATTTTAAACATACTTGGCTACAATCATCATTGGGGTATCTATTTTTATGCCCCACCTACGATAGTAGAGGGGCATTATGTTTTCTGGTCTGTGGCTCCGTTCGTCCGCCTGTCCGTCCGTCTGTGCGTCCGTTCAGGTTAAAGTTTTTGGTCAAGGTAGTTTTCGATCAAGCTGAAGTCCAATCAACTCTAAACTTAGTACACTTGTTGCTTATGATATGATCTTTTTAATTTTAAAGCCAAATTAGACTTTTGACCCCAATTTCACGGTCCACTGAACATAGAAAATGAAAGTGGGAGTTTCAGGTTAAAGTTTTTGGTCAAGGTAGTTTTTGATGAAGCTGAAGTCCAATCAACTTGAAACTTAGTACACTTGTTGCTTATGATATGATCTTTCTAATTTTAAAGCCAAATTAGACTTTTGACCCCAATTTCACGGTCCACTGAACATAGAAAATGAAAGTGGGAGTTTCAGGTTAAAGTTTTTGGTCAAGGTAGTTTTTGATGAAGCTGAAGTCCAATCAACTTGAAACTTAGTAAACTTGTTGCTTATGATATGATCTTTTTAATTTTAAAGCCAACTTAGACTTTTGACCCCAATTTCACGGTCCACTAAACATAGAAAATGAAAGTGGGAGTTTCAGGTTAAAGTTTTTGGTAAAGGTAGTTTTTGATAAAATTGAAGTCCAATCAACTTGAAACTTAGTACATATGTTCCCTATAGTATAATCTTTCTAATTTTAATGCCAAATTAGATTATTACCCAATTTCACGGTCCATGGAACATGGTAAAGGATAGTGCGAGTGGGGCATCCGTGTACTTTGGACACATTCTTGTTAAAAATGTGTCCGATGACCCTGCTTGCTAACCAAGATGGCCGACATGGCTAAAAATAGTACATAGGGTAAAATGCAGTTTTTGGCTAAAATCTCAGAAACCAAAGCCTTTAGAGCAAATCTGATAAGAATAATTTGTTGGTTAGGTCAAGGTCTATCAGCCCTGAATTTTTTCAGACCAATCAGGCAATCTGTTGTTGGGTTGCTGCCCCTGAGTCAGTAATTTTAAGAAAAAATTTGCAGCTTTTGGTTATTGTCTTGAATATTATTATAGATATAGATAAACTGTAAACAGCAATAATGTACAGCAAAGTAAAACTTACAAATAAGGCAACATAATCAAATTGGTCAATTGACCTCTTAAGGAGTTATTGCCCTTTATAGTAAATTTTTAACAATTTTCATAAATTTTGTAAATTTTGTAAATTTTTACAAAAGATTTTACTACTGGGATAGATTCATAGGTTCATTAGATAGAGATAATTGTAAGCAGCAAGAATGTTCAGTAAGGTAAGATCTACAAGGACATCACCATCACCAAAACACAATGTTAATTGTGGTGTAGGTCAATGAATCAGCAACTGAAAGAGTCAGTGAGAGTTTCTCTCATTACTTGCAACCAAGCAAACTACGAGACAGTAACCACATAGTCTGACATTGTTCAATATGACAAGCTTTTAATTGTCACCAGTCTATAAAATTGTGAATTTTCTTGAACAAAAACTTAGATAAGGCATCTCAAACTTAGATGCATCTGAGTTACCATTAAACAATATTTCTTTTAACAACTGAACTGCTGGTATGTTTTAGAACATCTCTTCGAAGAAATGACCAGTTGCAAGAAAATTGATTGACACCAGTATAAGTTCGTGTGTATTATAGTGTAACTACACATTCAATAATTTTCTAATGTCACAGACGTTCATTTATCAGTCAAATAAACACGGACAACACCACAACTTTATGAAAAAAGACGAAAGCACCGGAAAGTCCATAATCACATGGCAAAATCAAATGACAAAACACATCAAAAACTAATGGACAAGAACTGTCATATTCCTGACTTGGTACAGGCATTTTCAAATGTAGAAAATGGTGGATTAAACCTGGTTTTAAAGCGCTAAACCTCTTGTTATATTTACAATGATGCGTGAACTAAACAGACATAATAAATTAAACGAGGGCTGTGCTCTAGAAACATAGGAAAGCGGTTCCTGCTTACCTTTTGATACATATCAAATAAGCAAATGCAAACACCTGAAACAGGACGCTTTATAAATGTACGTGTCGCTTCTAAGTAAAGGTAACGATTCGGATGACGTCGAACCATTTAATGATTTCTCCTTCTGTCTGTTTGACTAGATGCGTACGGTTCTGAGATTAAATAAAATAATGTGGACTTGGTCTGTGTACAGAATTACACAAAAAAAAGTTGGAATAATAGTAAAACCTAAGAGAACACTTTATCTCTGGTGTTCAAATGGCAGTGATATCTAGTCTATAGATACGAAAAAATACGAAACAAACTACAAATGTATTAAGTACTAAACGTTAACCCTACTGTTTCGATAATTCCATATTTTATAAATAGTTTCCTACATTAGAAAGTGATTGTACCAAGTCAGGAATATGACAGTGTTATTCATTTGTTATATGTGTTTGAGATTTTGATTTTGCCATGTTATACTTTGAATTTCTATTGGAGTTCAGCTTATTGTTATTTTGCTTTTTACAGCAAATGACAGTATTAATACAGTTGTTGTCAATACGACAGTGTTTACTACTAGGGTGGTGTTACCTGCACTACGAAATGTCAAACAGCTGTCGCATCAACCAAGTGTTTTTTAAAAATTAAAGATAACCATGATAAAATACTTATGATTTGGCATTACAGACCTATCAGCGGTACTTGACAGGCTACCAAACAACTGCTTTAAATGCTCAGTATATAAATGCATAAATAAGATATAGGTGAAACTTATACAGCCACTGGCAGTACTTCTGGTATGCCAGTAAACATGCCGTTAGTTTATCTTTAAGGCAGACAATAACACATGTATATGACACAACAGAACGTTGAATACAAATCAATACAGAAAATCATCTAATCCCATAACACCGACATGAAAGCTTACACATAAAAAGAAAGATGTGAATTAATGACGTTTTTATCATAGCATCATATCATCTTTCGGGGGGGGGGGGGGGGGGGTCAAAGAAAGGCAACAGTAGTATATCGCTGTTAAATAGTCATAATTCGATTAAAAACAAAAACATCAACTATAAACTATACGGAAATTACTGTACAACAGAGACACTAAACTGTGCTTCACATATCATCAAATTGACAATGGATCAAGTTACAACGTTACAAAAAATGACGTTCTTTGTAACGTTTATTTTATCACAGGTATTTTCCTAAATATAGAAATAGAAATAAATTTGATTTACATATTATACATTGTGTACAAGAATATCAAATTGGGATTGTGCTTGTAATGATGTTATTTTATGATTTTTCTAACCTGGACAAGACTATTAAATTGAAATTTCGTAATGGTGTAATTATTTGTATTGTTTACGCATGTCGATTTTCCTTCTAAATCAAAACTGTGTATAATGAAAAAAATATTATGAACATATAGTTTTTTTTCATATTGACTGTACCATGTGTACCACACATAAATAGAAAATAAAATAGAATAAATGTAATATAAGGCAGAAATATGTAAGACCAAACAGTTGATACACGTAAAAGGTAAAAGCAAACATAAATAATCCCGAATTACTTGAAAGTGATCTCAAGGAATTCGCATAATAACATGACCCGTGCAAACCTACATTATGCATGATGATTTCATTTATAAAACCGGCGGTTTAAAATAAAAACATCTGCGTTTAATCTTATACTGCAAGGTCGGTGAGGGACAACGTCCCACTACCTACAGTTTATTTCATTTGTAATTTTGTTTACAATGAAACGATTAATACCTTTTTAATACGTTATGGGTTTTGTTTGTTAAGAACATAAATCAATATTAAAGCAAACACCATCATCGATGTTATAAATGGTATCGAATATCTATAAGATTTGTGTTAGGTCTAGATAAACGGTCGCCAACTGATTCTTGTACAAGTTCTCTCGGACTATGGTCTATACAAAGACTCATCGATAAATTCAAATTATTGTTGCTCGGACGGTTGTTCAGAGCTAAATCCAATACAACTCAGAAACAAGTTTTTACTCTACGCCTCGGTCAACCAGTGCTTGGCGAATCCGATAAACGTTCAATAACATATGACTTAAGACATGCATTCATTTCTTGAGAGCTACATGGATGATTTGTATATCCCGGATAAAAAAAATGTGGTCAAAAATTGTTAAGCAATCAATTGAAATCCGAGAAGAAAAATAATTGGAAATCATCTATACAGAGTCGACCAGAACTTTGTCGTTACTATGAAATACAAAATAGACTATCTATTTACAGATTTTACTTCTTGCCGTTGTCTATCTGCATTTGAATAATAAATTATTAGTCATTGTAAAACTGGACTCAATAGCAATAAAGGATGGCCAGCGCTCTTTATGCGGATGCTATTCCACAGAAGTTGTTAAACACTTAATTTTATACTGTGAAAACCTTTTGGATGTAAGAAATAACATGTTTTACCAGTCCAGGAATCTGTACGCTTTTTTCAGCAAGATGATAGCGATATAATCGTAGCTTTACTTGATGGCATTACAGATTTTATGCATTCTGTGAACTTTGCCAACTGGAGAAACATACTGTGTTGTTGGCAGATCATATATTTTATCTGTACGGAAAATTTAAAGGCGAATTATCTGCATAGGTTTAATTTTGGACATGAAAATATTTGCATCAAACAAATGTAGCATGTAGATATATTATACATATATATGTAACATGTGTTTGGTTTTTTTTTATTCTTTTTTTTTGTGTGTGCTTTAATTGTAGTTTGTATTTATATGTCGTTCATTTCTTGTAATTAGTATACTCGTATTTAAAAAATGTACATCTTCAGTATAATGGAGGAAATAAAGAGATTCAATCAATCAATCTACAAAATTCACTTTAATTTATAATACCATTACATAGCAAACGGTTCGCAGACCTAAATGCATAGATCATAAATAACACTTATATGTTGAGTCTTTAATATGAGATGAAAATGAATTGTTTGAAGTAGTTATGTATCAGGTATTACATTGCAGATTTTTTTATAAAATAAATCATGTAACATTTTTCAGAATTAAATTTTATGATTCTTACTTCATTTCACGCAGAGTCAAAACACATAAGGAGCAGTTTTATTACGAATATTTAAAACACGAGATGCCAAATAAATCTATATAAATAATATAAAACCGGACCACTGAATCTTTACTTTAATCAAAATATTTCTCCATCATGATCATGGCTATTCATTGCCTTGCAATGCTGATATGATATATTCTACCCCGTTTGATTTTCAACATTTATTTAGATATTTTTTTTTTTAATTTTACCCCAAAAAATGTCTATTTCGACGACAGTTTTAATAGAATAGCAAATGGTTCAAAACCACCCCAAAAAAATATACAATGACAAGCTCAAGTCTGCGTAAAACAAGCATTTCATGTAAATTCTTTTTGTATATTTGTAATCCTGAACTATATCATATTTCGGTTATTTCAATATTTGTCCAATTTCAAATGCGAAATAAAAACACTTACTTCATATAAATATAAGCAATAGGGACCCGGAGCATCGCGAAAATATCACATTACATGCAGGCGTGTGTTTTCATATTTTTGTTATTTTCAGTTTTTTAAGGCATCGAAAAAACGCCAATAGAAACACACAAATTCTTAAAACAGTCTGAGAAACATCGCGAAGTTAGTCGTTCATTTGGTATTTAAGTGGCACAACAAGGTTTGGAGACGGAACAGACAATTTGGAAGACGATGAGCAGGAAGTTCGGCCATCTTTCAGGGAATCAGATGCGATAAAAGATGAAGTTGATAACCAGTCCAGGCGATTATTCAGTGGCGGATCCATAAGGGGGGGGGGGGTTCCGGGGGTTCCGCTTTTTTTGGGCCGATCAATGCATTTGAATGGGGACATATAGTTGGAACCCCCCCTTTATCCTGGGTTGGGAACCCCCCTTTTTTAAATGGCTGGATCCGCCCCTGTTATTCATCCAAGTAATATTACGCATATCAGTAATATTACATGCAAAAGTAATGTTGCTTATATTACAGTTATTTGTAGTATAGTTGATTAGAAAGCGTTATCTCCCTTTACTCATAGTCAAGTTTGATGATGGCGTCCGTAAAATTTACGAAGGGATGATTTCAACTTTACCATTTGGAACTCTTGGTTTAATAGCTTCCTTGTGAGCAGCAACCCTCAAGAAAATCATGATAGGAAATGCAAGCAAGGGAATAATTGGGAGATATATACCCCATATGCAGGTGCTACTAGAATGTTGCTACTTACAAATGGAAAGTTAACAATTGTAAATACATATACTTTTATTTTGCTACTCACAGACCATCTTCCTCTAGGTGCAAGTGCGCAGGATATTTTACCGAATCATTAAAAAAATGGGGATATTTTAACCTAGCCTAGCATCACATAACAGCCGATATATTTCAATAAATCGTTGTCAAAGCCTATCCCAGCACCCCAACTCCGTAGATCATAAGGCGTTTCGAATATCTATATAGACCAATTAGAATTAACTAATTGACCATGGCCATGTCAATCGTCAGGAGCCCAAGCCATTGCATAGTGACATTTTTATAAAAATACTGTAATTTTTATTAGGGGCTCGACACCTCATGATCTGTTTGACTAATATTTGTCTATACTCTTTATCTATTTAACCATGTTTAACAATTTAACCAATGCAAAAAAAAAAACCGCAACCGTTTAAGATGAGATTTTTGTTCGTATACAAAAGTAAGATGATGCAGTATGACTGCAGTATGACTGAAGAGCGATTTCTGTAATAAATTTCTTTTTTTATTTCGATATTACCTATATTTCTCCTATTACTTCAACCACTTTTACAAAAATGTATGCTTCTTTCGAAGGCAGATTGTGAGAGCAAATGAACGGTGACCCCATTTTTTTATTTTATTTTTCTATTAACTATAAGATAAAGTTCATTTATAGAAAAATATAGAGAAATCCTATATAAATGATTTAGACCCGCAAACCCCCTTAAGTGTACAAAATTTTATTTCAGTACCTGTTTTAAAAAAATCGTATGTATTTTCATCAATTTGAAAATCATACGAAACTCTCACCCGGAGCACCCGATCAAATATTTTCAACATTCCGACTTTAAACATAGTCTTATTCAAAGCAATACATTTTTTAACATCTTTTTAACCAGTCATTAAATATTTTCTCAAATGTTTTCTTTTCAAAGATTACGCGCATTACTTCCTGTCTAAGTTAAGGTAAATCATCGAACTTTGTCCATGGAGAAAAGATTTGATATGCGGGAATGCCGCATAATCCATTGAAGTCATGGCTATAGGTAGGATGTTTCAGACATTCGAGTCCAATTAAATCAATTTCAAGACGAGTTTTTCAAAAAGTGTGGGCTTGTACATTGTCTTGGTGATTGTTATTTAGTTTCCGGATCGAAGTAATGCAGCAGTTTTTATCGGTTGTGATTATTCTGTCTAGAAATCCAATGCCACCACGATAAACTTTTTTAATAAATTGATTTGACAATTCCATACTTTTAGTTAAATGTTCTGCTGAAAGAAGTCTCAGTACTCATCTAGCACATACTCAATTCATATTTAAATCATTTGCTAAAATGTGGTGCACTGTAGTCTTAGAAATGATCAGAAATGTCACATTTGTCTGCAACTTCTCGAACTGTGAGTCGCAGGTCACTGTTGTTAACGTTAAGGATTTCATCTTCAATCGCATCTGATTCCGTGAAAGATGGCCTACCTTCCTGCTTATAGTCTTCCAGATTGCCTCTTCTGTCCCAAAACCTTATGTGTCACTTGAATACCAACGAAGGACTAACATTGCTATGTTTCTCAGACTGTTTGTGTGTTTCTGTTCATGTTTTTCCGATGTCTATACAAACTTTTTAACCGCTCGCTGCTCCACCATTTTCCTAAATCCATTTTTTTCAGTGATGCTAATTATGGATTCAATACTTCAAATCGAGATTTTTCCACCATTTGGAAATTTTGACCGTTCAAATTTAGCAGGTTAAACGTTTTAACTATTGTCGACGTCACAATGTAAGTTTTATGTTTTTATTGGCGGATTTCGAAACTTAAAATAACAAAAATATGAAAACACCAGCCTGCATGTTATATGATATGTTTTCCATGCTCTGGGTCCCTATTGCTTATATTTATACGAAGTAAGTGTTATTATTTCACACTTAAAATTGGACAAATATTGATATAACGGAACTAGGATATAGTTCAGGATTACAAATATATGCAAAAAGATTATTCCTGAAATGCTATTTTTACGCAGACTTCAGCTTGTCCACGAACTTTACGGACAACCTTCGTATGCCATGGATAAGAAAATCCTTATTTTTTCGATAAACTCAAAGTTTTGTAAACATGAAATTTATAAAAATGACCACATTATTGATATTCATGTCAACACCTAAGTATTCACTACTGGTAATTGTCAGATAGAAAATGAATAATAAATTGAAACTTTTCTGCTCAGGTAAGTTGAGCAAAATTTATTTGTAAGGTTGGTAAATAAATTTTGAACGATGAAATGGCTAGAACAAACAATTTCCAGATAATATTCCCATAGTGACTTTCAACAAAAATTGATCTAGCCTTCTTGGATCACTGACTTAAACCATAATATTCATTGTTTGAAGTAATCTGTACGGAAAGTTTTTTTATTAATAGCCTATAATACTCTGTTCAGGGTCTTTTAATCTTTCTTAATAATAGTTACAACTATCTAAAATTGCTATTAATTATTTTGCAGAGAATTAGGAGAAAATATGACAGATGAAGAGTTGCGAGCAATGATTGATGAGTTTGACAGAGATGGAGACGGTGAAAGTACGTACTGTGTTAAAGACATTTGTCTTACATGTCTGATCTACTGTTCATATAGAAATTATTTGTAGAGATTAAGTTGAAATCACAATTATTAAGTGCTCATTTTTGTTCATTGTTGAAAAATCGAAATAATAAGTGCACACAATATATATAAATTATATATATATCAAATTGCATTAAAATAATGTATGGTCAGTCTAGACAAGGTATATATTTTTCATTTTTCAAAATTTAAGAATAGCTAAAATAAAACGTACTATTTGTCTTGTGTTGAAATCCCAGTCTTGACCTCAACATGACCTGTGTGGATTGCTGTTCATTTTATATTGATCTTAAATTTTCTTTCTTTTATAAACATTTAAAAAAAAAAGATAGTTTTGCAGTATTACTTTTTTCATTGTTGAAAGCTTTATGATGACCCACATCATTTGAACTATTGTGAACAGTTTTCTCCTTGGCCACCATATCACATCTTATTTTTAAGAGGCATATTATGTCCGTCTATCCACCTGTCAGTCTGTCTGTGGAATGTTGGACATTAATTGAAAAACTCTTTAACCAATTTGCATGAAAATGTGGTGAATTCTTTATATCTATCAACATAAGTTCCTCATTGAAGATTATTAATTTTAGATTTTATGTTACAGTGTTTTATTCATTAAAAAAGGGGGATTATCCAGTTTTTCTGACAGTTTTCATAAAAGTTTAGTGACTGGTTTATTTCTATTATAATAACCTCCCCTTTAGTTTTTTTTTTATGAATGTCTGATATGACATTGAGCAGTAATGGAATTTTATTCTTTGAAAAAGCGATGGGTGGTTCATACACTCATGACATAGCTCTTAATTATGTTTTCTGTGAATTTGGTAAATGAATTGTACAGTAAGTTAATAACACTATCTTTATATTTCAGTAAATGAAGACGAGTTTATTGCCATTATGACTGGAGATACATAGATATAAGTACAGACATGACACATGTGCATTTAGTACAACACATAAAACAACAATTTGAACATTTGTACATATGTGCATTTATTATGGGTACATACAACAATAAATTTGAACATGTGTACATTTATTTTCATATGTATTTTGTATTGGTACATATAAAAAAAACCAGATGAACATTTTTACAGATGTGCATTTATTATTGACATATAAAAACGGATAAACATTTGTACAGATGTGCTTTTAGTATTCATGTGTGTGATTATCATTTCACATTTACTGTAAATTCAGAAATTGTTGTCATGTTTTCAATATTGCGAAAAATGCAACAGGGTTATAATCACAATAGTTAAAACTCGCATTTTGATATTTTTTTTATGAATTTAACAGGATTTTTCTCAATATCGAAAAATATAAAAATCGCATTTTAAACTAAATGACAAAATCACAATAATAAATGCATGCACTAATTTCTGAATTACCAGTATGTCATCATCATTACAGACTCATGGATATTGTGTTCAGTTTTATTATGCATCAGTTAGAATGAAGATCAAATTACACTATTTTACATTCCTGCAAAATTTCATTGGTTGACATAGGGAAAATATGTAATATTTCTATTAAATGAGACTATTTTACAAGATATTGATAGAGTTGTTCTTAAATTTATAAACATGTAAAAAAAATATGTTGTTTCAGGGATAATTTTTAACTAAGTAAGATTGAGCTACTGTTGAAGCTTGTACATGTTGTAGATGTCATTTTCTTTTTCTTCCTTTAAGTACTGTCACGATTTTTTGATATTTCCACTTAAATACTGCTGAAATATTTTTTTCTTGTTCTCATTATTTTTATTTTGCATATTCAAATCTGTTTTTTTCCTCATCTTTATTTAAAGGTCAGTTATATTATTCATTGTAACACTTGTTGGTGTGAAAGAGGTATTTGTGATATTTGTATTTTATTTAAATATTTTTATATAAAGGATTGCTAGTTTCCATATTATATAATAAAACTATTAAGAATTTTATGACTTGAATTTACTTTATTTAGAGTTATTGGTATTACATGTACAATAAGTGATTTATTCATTTTCCCACTGCTAAATTGATTGTTACTTCATAGATATAGACAGATGTGGTGTAACAGCCAATGAGACAACTCCCCATCCAAATAATAATTTATCAAAGTAAACCATTATAGGTCAATGTACGGCATTCAACACGGAGCCTTGGCTCACACCAAACAACAAGCTATAAAGGGCCCCCAAGATTACTAGTGTTAAACCATTCAAACGGGAAAACCAACGTTCTAATCTATATGTCTTAATTCTATTTGTGAGTTGATCCAAAGAAAAACATTGAAGGGGAGACATAGCTGTAACCTTTTCAGCAACCCTCTGATGGTGTCAACAATTGCGAAGTTTTCTGCTCACCTTTGATTGCTAGAAACTATTTATGAAAGATCAGCGACATTTTCTTAAAAGTTGCATTATTATCAGTACATATTCACCCCCTATAACCCCAATACAGATGAAACCGAACGTTGACAAGTTCGAATCGAAACACACCGTGTAACACTGAGTTCAGACAGTAAGGAATTAATACTTTTAAAGAAAATCCAATATCTGTTCTTCGGATATTTGTTCTTCGGATATTTTGCTCCAATATATTCTTTGCCATAATACATGTTAGTAACTAAAAGGTTTTTGAAATATGTGACATTTTTATATACAAACATAAAAAAAACGCATCTCATAGTTTTTAAAACATACATTTTTGAAAATTTCATAGTTTAAAATTAACAGATCGTATGTTTATGTTGTATCTAGAAACAAAAAAAATACACGTTTTAAAGTCTTTATTTTTATGTTGTGTACGCTTCGTTGTCATTACACCTTTTTATACTGTTTGCTTCGTTGACACAATATTGCGTTTCACAATGAATTTTGCATGTATCAAATTATGCTTTGATATTTTTATAACCAATATGCATGTTTAAAAAAAATAATTTATCACCATAACATGCAGACAGCAACCCATAATATCCGTTGTATTGTTGAAAAGCTCTTGGAGGTATTTTGTACATGTAAAAGAAATCCTTATGTATACGAAAGTGTAAATTGGTAGGAAAATACAATAACTTAACAGATGCAAATATGGCTAAGCATACTTATACAAACGTCCCATTTCTAATTTTATGGCATTTTTGAAAGTGCGTACTATACGACAGTCAATGTACAGTTAGGTGGTAGGGTTTGGTGCCCGCTAACATGTTTAGTCCCGCCATATACTGTATCTGCCTGTCCAAAGCCAGGAGCCTGTTATTCAGTGGTTATAATTATGTTTTTGTTCACTATTGAGCATAAAATAGGCCATTAGTTTTCTCGTATTAATCGTTTTACATTTGTCATTTCAGTGTTTTTTAGAGCTGACTGTGCGGTATGGGCTTTGTTCATTGTTGAAGGCTGTACAGTGACTTATATAGTTGTTCATTTTTGTGATGTTTGGTCTCTTGAGAACAGTTGTCTCATTAACACATCTTCTTTTTGATATAGACAGCAATCAAAAACAATCAAAGGATTATAGGCTTTTGGCCTGAATCTCAGAGGCTTGTCCATATGGGTCATAGATTAAAATACAGTTACATTAAGGCTAAAGCATAAGTGTATACAATGAACATGTAACTTAAAGCCATCAATAGTAATACAGTTTCTTTAATGTGAAGATATAAAGATGAAGAGATAATTCTTAATATTAACTTGTTTGCTTTCTTCAATTATGTTGTTTTTTGTTTGTTTAATTTTAAGGTATAAAGATTATGCTTAATTTCCTCGAACATTAGTCTTTCTAGTGTGGTGCCAAAATCGAAATGATTGGTAATTCTGTTTACTATAAGCATATTAAAGTCTATACCCACCCATATGCATTTCATTCAAATTTTGACTTATTTCGGAGAAGACCAAAGGAACCATATTTATATTCCCCAGTTACCCTTGTTTTCATCGGTAAATTATACGGTTAAGCAAAGCATCAATGATCAACGTAACCTTAGACATTTGCTTTGTTTATTCTTTCATGTCTTTATAGACGTGTTAGGAAAGTCGATACTACTGCTGGCGCTCGTGTTGGTCGGAAGAAATATACAATATGATTGGGGACCTTCTCAATGAGTACAAAAACTGACCATTTTTGTTACCTGTTTGGGCGTGTTTGATACCGCTGAGACAAATCTGTAACAATTGTATTTATTAGAATACGCAGGAGAAGATCAAATTATTTGTTTAAGAACCAGAAAAGATTCAATAAATACATTTTTAGACAAATTAATATTAGTTTTGTGAATAATTTATCTTTTTTAAACATCTTGTAAGCCTTTGTTATTTTATTAATACTTTTAGCTTTCAGTAACTGCAAGTACTTTGATATTGGTACTTTGTGTCTATTGTCTTTATGTTATTTCTTTTAACGATTCCTGCCGATATAATGAGTCATGCCATTTTCAATCGATTTGCATAGTATGTACTTATGAATTACTGTTACAATTACACGACTGTCCGATGTTAGAAAAGGGTTTTGTCAAGAGCTCTTACGAACATATTTAACCCCGCAATATTATGTATGAACCGGTCACACACCATCAGCCTCTTATTCAGTAATTGAAGTTAGATTTTGAATGCGCACACTGGTAGTATACAGCAAATAAAAATAAGTACAACACAAAACAAATAAACACAAAAATAAATACCCCCCCCCCCCCCACACACACACACACACACTCCTCATCTGTTATAAGACTATAAAAAGGTGTCCACGATTTTTGATTCTATATCATAAGCATACGTCTTTGGAAAGATCGTTATAAGCTTTTCTGATAATTCTGATTTTAGAAACAAAAAGTTTAAACGACATTTAAAGAACGATACAAACAAACTTTGCTTTAGTTGAATTTTGACGATTTGAACCCCATTGTCTTCGTGTAAAATAACATCTGTCTGCATTTCCGATTCCAATGGGTTCAAGTTTATTCTCTCGCCTACAAAATTCGAGGGTTTCTTTACCCTTGGTCCGCCTTTCCGTCCGTAGTTAACACACTTGTTGACACTCTATATTTAACATCGTTCTAGAAATTTGACCGTACTTGATTCATTTTTAGTCCTTATGAAAATCTAGAATCCTATTAATTTTTGAAGACAAAGGTCAAGGTCACAGTTGGAATTATTTGACGCAATAAGACGTCTAGAGACGGTCAGAGTCGTTTGTGACCTTATGGGAACAGCAAAGGAACGAACTAAAACAAACAGTTGAATTGTTTGGTGGACTTTTCGGGAGACATTAAACAATGCAAATGCTACCCAATCATACAATGCTAAAAGTTATTAGGCAAGTAAACAACAAAATCCCAAATTTGCATTATAAAATAAATCATCGAGCGTTCATATTGTGAAAATGGGATTTGTGTTTTCCAAAATTTTTTAAATTTTTTTTTTAAATCGTACCAGAATGAAGCAAAACGATACTAGTAGTTTGCTTCCATTGAGAGATCAAGCGGGCCAAAACCCTTATCAAATTTTTTTTTGAAGGAATTTTGTTGATTCTGAAAATAAAACAAAAACATCCCCTCTTTTTCATGTGTATCCTTAATTTACAAATGTACCACGTAATTTATTTTAATTATAACATTTGAAAATTAATTTTGGTTCTTAACAATGCCCGATCGGTCATGTATTGCACACTATAAATAACGTATTTCAGTGGCCATACAGGTAATAAAAAATAGAGTATTTATAATTTTGGAGATGACCCCCCAAATCTTATTGTATTTATCTTCCATCCAACACGAGCACCGACAGTAGTATCGACTTTCCTAACACGTCTAATAGTTATCAATAAAAAAATGAAACGTTTCACAGTTGGTACTGAACAATTTCTGGACCCCTTTATTTGTTAATGGCACGCGTACCTTATGGATGATGGTTAGTTGCTTAACGTCCACTTGCAATTATGGCATGCATGTTCAGGATAAGCACAAAGTTGCAACACATACTACATGTAGGTCCAGGAAGGAGGTCCTCCGGTATTACGAAATGGAGGTTTGTACTGGCACTGGATAAAAAGAGGTATATTGAATAAGGACACAAATGTTGCCTTTCAATAGGCCATGTATGGACCTCTCATAAAGGTTTTGAAATGGTTCGTACAGTGTAGTAAGCGCGGTGCCCTCTCTACACGAGACATTGGATCTTATATTCCCATTCGGACTGGACGTGACTGCGTATTTTTACATCTCACACAACTAAACGGGTGGCCAACTTCGGTCAGGTTTAGGTTTCACTGCCGGTCGTAAAAAGACCAAAGTGACCATACTTTATAGTACATTTCCCAGTCGCCCTTAACCAAATTCTTTCATAAAAAAAAAATTAAAAAAATTTGGCTACAATGTAGAATGTTTTGCTGTACCTGTTAAATCAAAACATCACTTAACATTATTACAATATATCTGGGAACAGTATATATATGTTCCTGAATATATGCACACTTATGAGAACTCATAAGATCGTACATCAACTCGATACTGTTTACTTATATTTGGCATTGCACAATTAATGCGTTTCATTACGTCTTTACCTAAAACCGTTGGATATATACTGACTAATTATACTTTAGATAATAATTTACTTCAAAGTACGTTGATTTTGTTGAACGAGGAATACTGCTTTCTCAAAAGCTGCTAAGACAGGGCTATGAATCAATCAAATTAAGGTCATCACTCAAGGCATTTTACGTGTTCGTGTTGTTTCTTATTTATTATTTATAACTGTTGATGTAAATGTCTTTTGGTTTTATGAGTCTTGGTTTTGATTGTTATTGTCTTGCCTCTGAGTTGTAATTCGCTTTGAAATAACTATCATTTACTACAATTACTCCTTTTTCGATATTTTGTGTAATTCCGCCTTGCAACAGGCCACCTACGGACCCGGCCCTCAAAGAGTTGTTGCAAAGGTTCTTAACGTGCAAAGAACGTGGCACTCTCCTTACACGAGACATCGGATTTAACGTCCCCAATCTAAACGGACGTGACTGCGAACTTGATACATCCCGCACAGCCAAACGGACGCCCCACTTCGGCAAGCGTTTTACTGCCGGTCGGAAGAAGACCAAGTGACATGCATATTTCTATTCCCCAGTCACCCTTGCTTGGGGGTTGAAGTAATCGAAGGTCATCTGGAAAGTAAATTAGATGGCGTTTACACTACAATACACATTAACTTCTGGCATATATTATCGAGTACATGCTTTGCTAACGGTTCATTTCAGACTTATTATAATTTGGGTACAGATTTAGTATGTTATAAATCAAATACTAGGATGAAAATTTGAGTCAAATCGGTGAATATGAATTTGACAGCTAGTGCCCCTTTAAACATGTAAATAAAGTATAGTAGATAAATAAATATTTTAAACAGTAGACACGATCTACAAATGAGTAAGCTTAGCAGAAATCGTCGGACGACATATTGGAGTTATTAACTTTCAATGACAATTGATTAGCAAGACCATTTCGACAAAGTCTTGAAATTACAGAAAACTAATAAAAGATGGATAGACACTTTATATTTAAATAGCAAAAATGAACTACAAAAGACAAGTTCTACAAGAAGGTAAAGAACTCCTGTTGCTTTTGTTTGTTTGCATTGCTTAATATTTGTTTTCAATTTCAAGGGGCTTTTATAGCTTGATATACGTTACAGGTTTTGATCATTGACGAAGGCGTAAAACAAACTCTACGAAACCAGATATAACAATAACATACTCAGATTATTTTGATCTGCAATACAGCACTTTAAAGAGATTGTAGAATCACAGATCATCCATAGAACAGGAGAGGAAAAATTATGTAGAACGAAATGACAGTAAATGTCATCTTTGCAGTATTATCAATCTTTGAGACGAATGTTTAATTATCTGCTAGTAAATTATATTTGAATGAATGATATTTAGCACTTGTAAATATATAACAGATGAGGTGAAACACTTCCAGTTGATCATAAAGTCTTTATAAAATATTGAAATGACAACAGTATCGATACCTATTTTGATGTTGTAGACTACTTGTCGTGATTTATTTCCAATTTACTGTTATTTTTTTTAATTTATTGTCAATCTTACTAAGATTAGAATACGTATTTTCTGCTTATCCAAATATCCCTACTTAGAATCAGTGTTCGTCCTTAACATTTATGTACCTTTTGCAAGATAACGTATTTCCAATTACGTAAGAGTCGGAATATTTAATTTCAAAATTCATCAGTTCAAATGTAATGGTCACCCCTTAGTTTCTGGATTGCGCAATTAAGTTTGATGAATGAACGTCAAAACGAAACACTTTGTAACTTTATAAAAGATGTATTCTATTATTCTGATATTTTATGACAGTCATGTAGGAAATAGCCGCCATATTGTAATTTCAAAGTCAGTGAAAGTGGGTCCATACATAGCCTATATTTTTTTTTATCACCAATCACAAATATTATGCAAAATGCGGTGATTTAATCGACAAACCCACGATTATTCATCGATATGTATGTCTTATACGACAAGGTTAATTTAGCGTTTCCAATAAAACAAATGCATTTGCTTGGAAATGTAAGCAGTTCTGTAAAATTTTGTTATAGGCTTATAACATTGCAGTTTACATTTTTTAAAGCTTAACTAATTCAATGAAAAATTTGCATTCACGTAAAACGCAAATATGTTTTAAATAAAATTATGTACATGCACAAGTTCTTTGTTGATGAAAACGGCCAAGTGATAGTAAAATATTACACTGGACTTCACCCAGACGAGCTAAACTGAAACATTTACTTTTTTCACTTTTGTTTTATAGTTTGTTCTTATATTGAACTTTTACACCATTGTTCAAGGTTAGGGAGAAGGTTTGACCCCGCCACATTCTGAATGTGCCGATAATTCAGTGGCTATTGTTTGTTGCTCTAAATCATATATAACGCGTTCTATTTGAAAAAGGGAAAATCTATTTTATTTCCTCTTTTTAGTGTGGTTTCAAATTCGGTAAACAAAAAGATTGTCAACGTTTATTGTAAAAAACTTCTTTATTTGAAGAAGCGAGGCGATTCAGTTGCTAAAAATTAGTGAAAATTTATCCAGATTTACACCTGATGTTAACTTTATATTCATGCAGCAACAAAGAATGATGAAACTCATTGAAATTTTTCCTCATCTATTATCATAATGAATTTAAAAATAAATGAAAATGGGGAAATATCCCCGGAATAAAATGACCTTTAGACTGGGGAAATATCCCAGAAAAAAGACCTTCAGAATGGGGAAATATCCACACTTTTCTTCAAATATAATTATAAGTTTGAGAAGTATGTGTAAGTAACTGTAATTAACATCATGAATAAAGTGGGGAAATATCCCCAAATTAAATATGACTTTCAATATGGTGATAAAAGAATACGAAATGGGGAAATTTCCCCATTAAATTACAAGTAGTGGGAAAACATCCATACAGGAAGACAACACATACGTGAACACTTAACAATATTGGGGAAATTTCCCCACATGAAAATAATCTTTAAAACAAGCTGTGTAATTGGTCATTTTCTATGTCGAAGAAATAAAAATATACATGGAATGGGGAAATGTCCCCATTATGTGTATTTATCCATTTCTACAGCATTTTGCAAAGATTTACTTTCCGTCTAAATATGTCAATCTTGAATATAAAAATGACGAACATTTATCAGGTGAAGCTTGGAAAAGCAGTGTGATTCTCAATGCACTTTTCGACTGATTTTTTTTTATATTGCAAACAAGTCAAGCTAATGAAAATACTGCTTTAATTTTTTTTTGCAAAGTTAGATAGCGGGCCTTAGATTTGAAGGTCATAATTAACACTAACTAATGTACATGTGCAAGACTTTAAATGACTTTGAAACATTCAAATACGAAATAAAAGATGAATCTTGGTGATTCGCACTGTCCAGTGGGAAATAAATATGCATATTCAGGACAAGAACAAGTTAATGTAACATGAAAAATAACTTTACTTTTCAATTGAACCACACGCAGAGTCGGATTTTCAACAAGCTAATTCATAAAGGAGGAGTAAAAGATACCAGAGGGACATTCAAACTCATAAATCGAAAGTAAACTAACGCCATGGCTACAAAAGAAAAGACAAACAATAGTGAGGAAGAAACGTCAAAGAAATTAAAACCTACAAGCAACACGCATCCCACCAAAAGCTTGGGGTGATCTCGGCAACTCCGAAAGGGAAGAAAATACTGCTTCACATGTGACAACCGTCACGTTGTTCATAAGATAACAGTTCACCGAAACGGACATAGCATTATCACTTCGAGCCAATCAATCCTTTGATCAAACTCCTTCATGCTGCGTGCTAAGCGGAGAAGCAACAAATACAAATTCTAAAGTCTCCGTTTTCATCCAGCTTGGTTCCAAACTACGACCTCTCGCACTCGGGGTGATCACGCTACCACGTATTCGTGTATCCATCAAATTAAAGGAAAGTAAACGAGATAGAAATCAATGTTTTTTCAAGAGAAAACATAATTACAAACTGTGTAATGTCAGTACAGCACAAGTAGAAAATTTAAACTCTTGAAAATTACATATTAAAGCATGCACATTATTTTGAATAAAACATAATTGTTCTGTTGCTGTTGAAACCATATGTTGTTCAACTGCTAGGTAAAATAGCCACAACAAATATGATACCTCATGTATATAACAAATCAAATCAAAAAAGAAAATGAGTTCTATTAGTTCCTGTATTATAGAATAAAATATCTGTTTCTTTTGACATATATAGCCATATACATATGAGCTATATATGGTGCGTCTAGTTGTCATGTTCTTCGTATTTCATGAAAATACATGAAACAACAACGATTGATTTCGACCTTAAATGTTGTTAGTTGATGATTAAAGAAAAACAAATAAATATTATAAAGTAGTCAATTACCGATTTCGAGTTGAGTTTGCTAATAAAACGTCCAGATGTTTTGCTCAAATGAAAAATATTTAATTTGAAAAGAAGATAAATATTTAGTTTTCTCAGTGATATTAGCAAGCAAAGACAACGCGTTTGACATTTGATCCGTGAAGAGACATTTCCAGTCATTAATTCCACTTTCAATTTTTTCGATAAATATTTTGTCAAAAACTGGCGTGGATACTTTTGGTACACCCTTTGGCAATTCTACTTCACCTTTATCGTTAAACATGAACATTCCACTTGTTGAAATCTTCCAAGGCCCCGCATGATTGGATTTGTAACACAGTTTAATCTTATTAGATACTTCATCCATTGTAAATCTATAATGTAATGGCTTGATATGTTTCCGTACATCAGCAATAAATGGTTGAAGCCAGTTCCTAATATCGTATTGCCAAATTAAGTTGCTTGGATTTGGTAAGAGATCCAAAAGCTCAGGGATTTTTTCTGCGTCATTTCGACGGAGGGAATCTACTATTTTGCTGAAAACCGGCGTCAATATCCTCATGTGTGTGTCCAACATACAGAAAAGAAAGGTGAACCTGCAAAAAAAAATATTTTCATAAAAAATTCTATCAAATTTTATATTGATTTATATTTTAAAACTGTCCGCATTACGATTCTTGTATGTGCATTCGTTTGCTAATTGTTTTGACATTTCTCTGAAGCAATATTGCGACAGTCATGATAGTGGATGTATGTGGAGTATTTATATATTACACTTGATACATTATTTCAGGGACGGTGTTCCATATCATGAATTCAGTTAGTCTAAAAATACGACGGGTGTCCCTCGAGGAGCTGTTAACCGAGTTTTCCGGTGGTATTGGAGTTACTTTATATTTTTATGTAATGGTTTGTCTTAGTTGTTTTACTGTTAAATATTGAGATGATTTATTTTAATCGACTTTTCATTATGATTCTCCGTCGGTATATTTTCTCTCTTTATTATATCTTATTCATCATGTTCATTTGGATACAGTTATTCATGTTAATACATAATGATACGACCCTTATAACAATGGTAGAAGGAATCACCGATCAATTCAGTAGGAACAAGAATGTGTCCTCAGTACACGAATGCCCCACTCGCACTTTCATTTTCTATGTTCAGTGGACCGTGACATTGGGATAAAAACTCTAATTTGGCATTAAAATTAGAAAGATTATATCATAGGGAACATGTGTACTAAGTTTGAAGTTGATTGGACTTCAACTTCATCAAAAACTACCTTGACCAAAAACTTTAACCTGAAGCGGGACAGACGGACGAACGGACGGACGAACAGACGAACGGACGAACGGACGCACAGACCAGAAAACATAATGCCCTTCTACTATCGTAGGTGGGGCATAAAAATACGTGTGTCCATTGTCATGATTGTATTCCCTGAATTTTTTTAGATAGGAATTCTATTATCTAACAGTAGTATGATTACTGTGGGCTATAAGATATCAAATGTCTACCTCTTGAAATACTTTCATGTGCACCAGTAACTCGCAAAACGATAAAACATATTTATTTTTGTTTTCCCGCCAGCAGTTGTCCGCTTGAATATACAATACTGGAGGCAACGTTCCACCCTGCAAAAATTATAATTCAAACCTTAAACATGTTATTTTATTTATCTTGCTCATTCATTACTTGATGTGTCAAAACAGGAGTTTGTTGTCCACTAAATAGCTGTAGCTGACTAAAATAATTGCAAGTATATAATACTGCCTTAGCAAGTACAGTATGTCCAATAAACATACACACCAATATGTGTTATTCCTCCCTACCGTGTTGCTTTTAGTTGTTTTGTCATCGTAGTTGTAATGTTTTCCCCCTTCTTGATGTGGTATGGTATATGCTATATTTGTAACATAACCGAATTAAACTTCGATATTAATTATGAAAAGACAAAATATTGGTTGAAATCCATGTTGCTTTTTGTATATCAAGATACATTGTATTAAGAATGTCCCAGACACCCGCAGAAGTCGACTTAAACACATACGTATGCATGTAAACACATATAAATTTTTCATAGATTTTATATTCAATTATAATGCAAAATATTCTATAAGAATACTAAACCACCGAGGCTGTACCATTTTAGTAGGCTTGACTTCTAACAGATAACAAAAAAAAAAATGATATTTCTTTTTTTATGTCTCTTCATGATTAACCATGAACTTTTAAATATGTAGTTCATCCTTAACGTGGAAAAGTAAAGATAATCGGTTTAATAGATATTACTATCTAGTAATAGCATAATTTAGTCAGTCATAATGTGAATCTTTTCAGTCAATATAATTATGTATGCACAAAACTGATAATCTGTGTATCGCACTATTTCGGATCATTTCTACTGAGGGCTATTTGAAATTTTCTAGTTTGAATTTTTCTATATTTGCATTGTTGTTTTGTAATATTTATAGCTGATTATGGACATTGATTTTACTCATTGTTGAAGGCTGTGTGGTGATCTATAATTGTAATATTTGGTGGCATTGAACTCTTGTCACATTCCAGCACTCTGCAATGGTGGTTTCTATAAATTTATCATTTATGATTATGAAATACATGCTTTTCTATTTCAAATAACTCAATACAAGTAAAGGCAAAGGCAGAGATAATCGTGTGTAAAATAGCAGAACAAATGTGTCGTCAAATAAAATAATCATTGTAAATGACATTAAAACAATGACAAGATTAAACAATTCCTTAATAATTAAATTAACCTATACTGAGCCATTAAAGTTTAGCAACACTTTTTTTTAAATTTTTTTTTGGTTGTTTCTGGATTTTTTTTTAATAAACATCATTGATATAATCCTTAGTATTACCTGTATTTTTAAGCAGTCGTACTTTTTTCCAGGTGATTGATTTTGCGCCGTTTTAGCTTTACGCGTGTAATTGATGTTTTACCTTCTGTACCTGTACTTTTAAGACGAAATTTAATTTGTTTTTGCACTAACGTTCAGAAACACACCATTGGTAAGAAAAACACACAAACGTTTGAAAAAATTGCATGGGGCGTCAACCAGGCCTCTCCGAAAATGACCGTCAGATGGCTCTTGGAATGGTTGATGCTTGCATGAGTGTTACTGACGTAGTGGATCGATTTAATGTGCATAAGTCAACAGTTTATAGACTAAAAACAGTTATCAACAAACAGCACTGGATAGGTCAATATGTCGTAGACCAAAAACAACCATCGTCAAGGGAGGAGCGCTACATTCGCTTTACGTCAACACGGGACAAGTTTTTTGTGGCCACAACAGTAGTGCATTGACTAAGGGCAGCTGCTGGTGTGCCTGCCAATACTTAAGTGATGCCATGAAAGCATGGTCGAGAAATTGATTTTGAATAACACAATACTCAATTCCGCTTTTTGACCCTCTCGCGCTCCATACAAAAAATATTCTAATGAATATGCGTGTTAAACATACATTTTGCTTCTCACATGTCATAATTCATAAAAACAAATATGTAACCCATAAAAAGACGACAACCACTGAATTACAGGCTCCTGACATGGAACAGGCACATACATACATAATGGGGGGCGGGGGGGGGGGGGGTAATCATGTTCGCGGGATCATAATCCTCCTTTAACCTGGGACAGTGGTACAACGGTACAACATGAGAATGTATTTTGTGACTTTTCAAAAGTAATCCGTTTTTTCTTCTTTATCCTGTTCACTAGCCTAAATATATTTATTTTATTTTATTAAAGAAAACCGATATGCAATGACTTTGTAAACTATGCTCAACAGCAAAATAAACTGACCATCGCCATTTTTTTTTAGTACATGTCTTAGGCAGCCTTTGAATGTTGATTTTAAGAACGAAACCGTATTAAAGAAAATTGTAGTATGTTTTAGTAAAAAAAAAAATATAGGTTGCTGTTGCTTTTTTTAACGCAATTTGTACTTAATAAAAGTATATCCCATGCCTATCAATTATGCAATAAAAAAAGTATCACGCAAAAAGTAGAAAATTCTTTTGAGGCCTATTAGGTCTGAGTAAACTATGTTAATTTTCCTTTTATGACAATGCAACGAAGCATCTAGTAATAAAACATATCGGCTGCACACATCGATCAATTAAATTAATCATAGTTTTAATTTTGAATACCATATTATCTTCATAAAATGTCTGTGCCAAAAAAAAATCGTTTTATAACCCCAGCTTCATAGTGCGTGATTTATGACAACTTGCCACTGGGTGCGTAAATATTAACACCGATGTGAAGTGCCTACTTCTTAAAGCTTTTATATAAACAAAATAATTAATGCATTTGTACATTTTGATTGGAATAGTTTCTATCTGTTATTAAAGGATTAACCACGATTATTGAGGGAAATCCTCTCGTTGTGAAAGTAGTTACTATCATGCGTGTTAAGGAATTTTTGATTCTCGGACTATCATTTTTTTCGACATTCGATTTTTATCTCAATATGAACAATTTTGTTTTTAAATCCTGTTATTTTCAATGGGAACCCACAATAATTATTTAAAAAGTTCTTGCCGCCTCCACCTCCACAAAAAATGAATGTTCAATGTCTAATATAAAATCATTAATAAAATGATATCGTAAGATATGCTTTAAGTTTACTCGGGGGTGGAGAGGGGCCACTTACTATGCAATGAGTGACAGGAATGGGCCGCTGGAATAGGTTAAAATTTCTTGCTACATGATATATAATAGTTGATAAATTCAAATATCAATTATGGGTTCATATTATCACCTGCTTGATAATATCAGAAGTATCTGAAACAAATCAGATGCCAGTATTTATTTTTCATGCGGTTAAACCACAGTCGACTTGTAAATGCATTAGCTATTTGTCAAACTAATTAATCTCTATTATTCTAATGTAGTATTTCCACTGATGCTAGTCATAGATGATATAAATCCGATTATTTTGACATTTGCACCTAATTACCATATCCAAAGGTTTGTATACATGAAACACTATACCATTGATCAGTGGCAGATTCGGAATTTTTCACAAGCCGGGGCCCACTGACTGCCTAAGAGGGGGCCCGCTCCGGTCCTGCTTCAGTAATTCCCTATATCATAATCAACCAAATTTAGCATCAGTAGTCAGAGCTCATGTTTTGTTATTGTGTATATATAAGCCGACCCTAAACAAAATTTACTTACTTAGTACTTACTTTTCTTAATCTTACGTATACATGTATATGGGTTATATTTAGTTTTTAAAGATCATTAAAACCGAATATTTTTTTTTTGTTTCGATTTGTTTTGTTGTAATAATTCACTACGTCAATTGATAAAAAGCATCAATATAAATACAAACATGTTTAACCCCGCCGCATTTTTGCGCCTGTCCCAAGTCAGGAGCCTCTGGCCTTTGTTAGTCTTGTATTATTTTAATTTTAGTTTCTTGTGTACAATTTGGAAATTAGTATGGCGTTCATTATCACTGAACTAGCATATATTTGTTTAGGGGCCAGCTGAAGGACGCCTCCGGGTGCGGTAATTTCTCGCTACATTGAAGACCTGTTGGTGACCTACTGCTGTTGTTTTTTTATTTGGTCGGGTTGTTGTCTCTTTGACACATTCCCCATTTCCATTCTCAATTTTATTTCACATATTTAGACGTTATAATAACCCCTATCTAATAATTTCACTTTGACATTAGTTACATCGTTTATTGATTTGTTATGGCCACTTATATTTCTTATTTGCCGTATTGCTTCACCTATAATAAATCCTCGGAATACATGCTGTGATTGACAGCTACTTTTGTATTTCTGTGTGTATAGATATAGTTTCTTTAAAATGTATTTCAAGGTCAAGAATGCCAGGTGTTGTAAATTATCAATTTTTACAGCGGATGAGGGCATTCCGGTGTATTGCTATCGCCTAGATTTCCATTACGTAATATTCGTTTTGGTTTTTTGAACCGATCTATAAACATGATGAAGACATCATCAAGTGCAAACTTATATTCCTTATCGCTTGTTAAAAATCCATTTCTTCAATGAATACTCATCACATACTTTTTTTAAAAAGATAAATTAATAATATTAAAATGTTTTGTTATACGTATAAACATTTAGTGAAAAATCATTCAAAATAAATATGCACACACATGCGGTAGAATATCTCAAGAACGTTTGCAATCTTAAGCAACGATAACTCAACCATGCACTAGCACTGCACTATTATTAATATAGAAGAATAGAATGATATACAATGAAAATACACGTAACTGTAATATACAAGTATTAATATACTATATAACAATAATATACCTGAGTAATTATACGGATTTGTATCACGTACTTCAATATAATAGTCATTACGGTGAGGATGAATTCCCTGACATTAATTTATCTACGCACGAACTTGTCCAAGAAAAAAATTATTTCTGCACATAAAACCTCATTTTCAGGTATAGATATGGGTTTTTTTCTGAGACAAGTGCTTCTCGGACCATTCACAAGAACTTGCGGTCATCCGATTTTCAGTATTTCAGTACTTTGGTTTCATTCTTCGAACAGAACCCTGCATAACTGGATAATTTTAGGTCAAGGGAAAACGTTACGTAGCCCTATGCAATAAACCATACAGGCCTCATTTCGTAGCATATTATGTTGAAGTAGATTTCATATTATAGGCAATATAGGAAAGGTGTACTGACATAAGTAGTCTCTAAACACATTAGCTCCATGGAGCTTTCGTTAGTAGAAGCCATATTAACTATGTGTATCAGTGAGAAAAATGTAAAAGCATAAAAATATAGTATATACCAATACACATAATTAACAGCGCCTGGTGATGTTTGATAGCCTGACCGGTTTCGGTCCATAAAGGACCTTCATCAGAGGCAGAATGGTGGATTAATGTTTGCACCCTATTTATATAGATATGGTAACCGGCGGTTGGGTTAACCGGCGGTTGCGTTAACCGGCGGTTGAGTTGACCGGCGGTTGAGTTAACCGGTGGTTGAGTTAACCGGCGGTTGAGTTAACCGGCGGTTGAGTTTACCGGCGGTTGAGTTAACCGGTGAAAAATCCCAGTGGGATTTTCCATGGTTACAATTATCTATATTTAGCTAATGATCATGTTACAGTAAACTTTTTGACATGTTACGGTAAACATTTTTACACTATATGGTAAACATGTGACCTGATGATATAACCATATTTGGGCTTTAGCATTGGATAAAGGGTGTTTTAATAATTTAAGAAGTACATAGTAATCATTTAGTCTTGATCTTTGGCTTATGATCCACCTAAATATCAAGTCTTGGAATAGTATTTCATGGTAGTTATGTGATCTTAATATTTGGCTTATGATACACCTAAATATCAAGTCTTGAAATAGTACTTCCTAGTAGTCATGCAGTCTTGACCTCAGGCTTATGATACACCTGTATATCAAGTCTTGAAATAGTAATTCATGGTAGTCATGCAGTCTTGATCTTTGGCTTATGATACACCTAAATATCAAGTCTAATAATAGTATTTCATGGTAGTCATGCAGTCTTGACGTTTTAGCTTGTGATACACCAAAACATCAAGTCAAAACTATACCCCCCCCCCTAACCAAACAAAATTTTGTTTGGTTAGGGGGGGGGTATAGTTTTGACTTGATGTTTTGGTGTATCACAAGCTAAAACGTCAAGACTGCATGACTACCATGAAATACTATTATTAGACTTGATATTTAGGTGTATCATAAGCCAAAGATCAAGACTGCATGACTACCATGAATTACTATTTCAAGACTTGATATACAGGTGTATCATAAGCCTGAGGTCAAGACTGCATGACTACTAGGAAGTACTATTTCAAGACTTGATATTTAGGTGTATCATAAGCCAAATATTAAGATCACATAACTACCATGAAATACTATTCCAAGACTTGATATTTAGGTGGATCATAAGCCAAAGATCAAGACTAAATGATTACTATGTACTTCTTAAATTATTAAAACACCCTTTATCCAATGCTAAAGCCCAAATATGGTTATATCATCAGGTCACATGTTTACCATATAGTGTAAAAATGTTTACCGTAACATGTCAAAAAGTTTACTGTAACATGAACATTAGCTAAATATAGATAATTGTAACCATGGAAAATCCCACTGGGATTTTTCACCGGTTAACTCAACCGCCGGTAAACTCAACCGCCGGTTAACTCAACCGCCGGTTAACTCAACCACCGGTTAACTCAACCGCCGGTCAACTCAACCGCCGGTTAACGCAACCGCCGGTTAACCCAACCGCCGGTTACCATATCTATATAAATAGGGTGCAAACATTAATCCACCATTCTGCCTCTGATGAAGGTCCTTTATGGACCGAAACCGGTCAGGCTATCAAACATCACCAGGCGCTGTTAATTATGTGTATTGGTATATACTATATTTTTATAGATTTCATATTATAACTTAAATATTTTAGTTAAACACAATGACGATGATGGCGGCCTAAGGCTCTTCGCGGTTTTATTTTGCATTTGTTTTTGTGCAGTAGTGTTGTGTTCAATTGAAATAACATATATTGTATACTGAGCATGTTTAGTGAGAATATAAAAAAGAAGATGTGGTATGATTACCAATGACACAACTATCCACAAAATACCAAAATGACACAAACATTAACAACTATAGGTCACCGTACGGCCTTCAACAATGAACAAAGCCCATACCGTATAGTCAGCTATAAAAGGCCCCGATAAGACAATGTAAAACAATTCAAACGAGAAAACTAACGGCCTTATTTATGTCAAAAAATTAATGAAAACAAATATGTAACACATAAACAAACGACAACCACTGAATTACAGGCTCCTGACTTGGGACAGGCACACACATAAATAATGTGGCGGGGTTAAACATGTCAGTCATGTTAGTAACTCCGGAAATAATTATACTGAATCTGATCGTTCATGTAAATCATGAAACAAGACATTGAGGAATTAGCAGATGGGAATTTGTTGGGATAAACTTCAGATTTTGCGGTCATTAGTTATCTCGTACATTACTTTATAAGTATCATGCAATCGTTGGTCATTTTATTTTCTCAGGAGGATTGATTACTACACAAATTGTCTGTTCACTACTGCATGGCTATGTAAATATTTCTAAATTAATAAACTATGGCATGAGAAATAAATCATACATGCAGAATACTTGCAGTTTTAATAAGTTAAATATTGTTTCTAGATAAACATTGTGGTCAAATCTATAGAGACAAATAAACTTATGACGCTTGAAAATAAAAGAAAATCGCAAAGGCTTCAACGGAATAGTAATTTCTGCTAGCATTTTGAAAGCGTAATGATGACTGTAAAATTGAATCCATGCATTTATCTGTAAAATACCGAATTACCAAAAGGATCAAACCATTTCTGTATTTACTATTTCATGACTTTGGAGATTATATTTTATCAAAGTAGCATTATATACCATGGAGTTTACAAAAGTATAATGTTAAAAAAAATTACCTAAACTTACTAAAAACGTATAATGTGTTATTTGTTCTTATTAATTTTGTTCACTATTTCTCCTTTAACAAACTAAAAGCACGAAAAGATGCTTATAAAGATAGAAATATATATATTGTATTCAAACATTTATTATTCAACAAAAATTTAGAGTCCTGGGGCCTGGTTTTCGAAAGTATCATAAGATATGTCATAAGATATATCTTAGGACATATTTTATGATCATCGTATGACTATCGTATGATATGTCATAGGATGTAAATCAAAGCTGTCTTAAGAGAGTCGTAGCTTTGGTGCTCTTATGACTGTCATAAGTGAACAATATTTTCTAATATTTTAAGTAATGATTAAAAAGTGATAAATATAAAAATTAAAATGAAAAGTATGAACATATTAATATTTACGAATAGTTTATTTCTTTCATATAATGGACAAGAAATTTTATATAAAAAGGAATTGATATTTGACTTGAAAATTTGTTAAAAATTAGTTTGTGATAAATAATAAACTTGAACTTCGTTTTCGTGTATAATCATACTTTTTTTTAAATGTGAATACTTTTTAGATTCGGTACATCGAGTACCCGCTTATCGAAATGCCCGTGCACATACGTTGATATGGTTCTATTAACTATACTAGGAACTAAGTAATATGTATATGTATTATACAAAACCATGACTATTAGAAAAGAATTCAAAATTATATGTCGCAGGAGATTCAAATTTTAGTTCACGTAGTTGAGAAAAATAAAATCCTTACTATTAAGCTAACTGAGATACACAACAAATATTTGTATTGCAATTAACATGAAATTAAACATGAAAAGTAATTAAAATTTTAGTTTACAATCATAAGACCATCATAAGTCATGTCGCGAGGGGTCTTAAGTTTACCACAAAAGTTATGACAATTCGTAACTTAGGACACTTTCGAAAACATATCTTACGACTATGACATGTCATAAGACCATCATAAGACATGTCTTAGTCATAAGATACTTTCGAAAACCAGGCCCCTGACTCACTAAATTTTGAGGTAAATCATGACTGAAAACTGTAACAATAGCCTTTTATTGAATTATCAATTGTTTAGCAATAAGGTCTTTAAGTTAGTCTAAATATGTATATCAATTAAAAAAAACATTCAGATTGAAGTTTGGTCATGAAACTACGGTGGCAGAATGCGAACATGAAAGAAAAAAAAATATGTTGTTCCCTCATGATACTATGTCGTTCCTTCAAGATGATATGTCCTTCCCACAAGATACAATGTAGCTATCTCGTTCCCTCAAGATGCTATGTCGTTCACTTAAGATACTATGTCGTTCCCACAAGATAGTTATCTCGTTCCCTCAAGATAATATGTCGTTTCCTCAAGATATTATGTCGTTCCCTCAAGATACTATGTCGTTCCTTCAAGATGGTATGTTGTTCCCTCAAGATGCTATGTCGTTCCCTCAAGATACTATGTTGTTACCTCAAGATGTTATGTCGTTCCCTCAAGATACTATGTTGTTCCTTCAAGATGTTATGTTGTTCCCTCAAGATGCTATGTCGTTCCCTCAAGATACTATGTTGTTCCCTCAAGATGTTATGTCGTTTCCTCATGTTATTATGTCGTTTCCTCAAAATACTATGTTGTTCCCTCAACATAGTTTTAACATTGTATTGATATTGCTATGTTGAAGGAACGAGATAACTATCTTGAGGAACAACATAGCATCTTGAGGGAACGACATATCATCTTGAGGGGAAAACATCGTTTCTTGAGGGAAAGACATAATATCTTGAGGGAACGACATGATCTCTTGAGGGAACGACATATCATCTTGAGGGAACAAGATGACTATCTTGGGGGAACAACATAACATCTTGAGGGAACGACATATCATCTTTAGGAAACGAGATATTTATCTTGTGGGAACAACATAGTATCTTGAGGGAACGATTTGAAAGATCGTCGAGTCCAGTTCGTAAAATGTATGCATTTGTTTTTTGAATGAAGTAATTATAAAGCGTTTCCAACGAGTTTTTAAATCTAAATTATTTTTAAACAATCTATAGCTCCATTCGATCATATTTTTCATCTCGATATCCCTTAATTTTATTCAATATATATATTTTCAAAATACAGAAAAGAAGATTAAGTTTTGTTGAATCGACCATGAGTATAGTATGTGATATTTTTTTCTCATTGTTAAAGACTTACGGGTAGCCTGTAAATCCTTACGACCGCTTTATTGTAATGCTGTTGCGCCACTTTGCACACAATGCAGTGATTTGTTATGTTAAATCTACGCAAAAAAAAAAACAAACCAAACAACATTTAACTTAGAATAACTATTTTATAACACTAATTTTAAAAAACGTGCATACATAAAAGTAATAGTTATGAAAAAAAAACATGTCGTCATATAAGTATTCTTTACATGTAATATCTTCATCAGTCGTTCTGTTCATTTTTTTTTTAAATACTGTGCCATGTCACACATCAGATCTAGACTAATTACTATAAAACATCCCAAAAAGTAATTATGCTGTTTTACCATGATATTATATAGATAAAATTTCTCTGAAAAAAGTTTAATACCGTAAATAATAGTTAGTTTTCTTACGCTTTTGTTTTGTATGTGTTTGATAGCTAGTACAGTATTACATGTATTATGCATCATAGATGGTTGTTTAATGGAAATAGTTTTAAAGTCGAAAATAGTAAACCACTCATATATACACTAGCTTTCATTCATTTTATAACACGGATATCATTTAATATTAAACGTTTCCGGGCAGTTGAAGAATCAAACCACATGGGATCTTTCTTGTGTAGCTGAATAAAGAAGTGGTTTAGTGCATACACCTTTCAGATGATGTAAAATGTAAAACCAATTGACAAGTCGATTACTAGTTATTGTATTGATATATGTCAGAGATAATATAGTTTCTAATGAACGAACGAATCATTGTAAAATTTTATGTAAAATTACTGATCTTTATCTGCGATGAAAACTCAAGTTTGTAGTAAAAATTATAACAACATTACCACATCTCGCGTCTGAGACAGTAAACATATTATGATACAACACAAGCTATTTTATCGTAATCATAAATAAACAATTATGTATACTACATGTAGTATACAAAAATCTGGAAAACCAGATAGGTTCATTATACATGCACCTAAACTGGCCATTCGTTAAAGAGCGGAACAAATGAATACCATGTAATACTCTATGCTTATTCGTATTTATACATTAATTCATAAAAATCGTTTGTACATTGTAAGTGAGTAAAACGTTTTTTAAGCGTCTTAGGATGTTTATTCATGTTGTTTTTAGGATTTTTGCAAGATATTCGGAATCCTCTGGGTTTTTTTATGTACTTTCCCAAAATATTTTGCCCGCTAACCCCTACTTTTATATATTTTCATAATGTTATTACACAAAGTTCTATTTAAAAATCTAATAAAATCCTTGTTATTTTTTTAAAAGTTTTTGTAAGAAAAAAGGTGCAAATGTTAAATGTATGAAAAATATAGAGAGAATGATTTCCCGCCAAATTGTCAATGCCCTTTTTTTTTATATTAGCTCACGGATGATTTTGGCAGTCTAATTGTTTTACCTTTATTCCTCCTTTATTCATAACCATTCTTATTTTTATTTTAACTGTTGCTGTGTGCAAATTAAGGACAACCGATAGACAAATGCAATAACATCAATAATTTAAGACCTCATTAAAGATTAAAACAAAATTAAATTACATTAGACACATTTAAAACTTGACGGTGTCACCGTCAAGTTTTAAATGTGTGGAAATGTGTCCTATCGAATAAATAGAATAGAATAGAAGAGAAGAGAAGCAGTGGTGGATCCAAGGTTTGAACCCCCTTTTTTTGGACGATCAATGCATTTGAATTGGGACATGACGTTGGACCCCCCCCCCCTTTTTTTTGTCGTGGGTCATGAACCCCCCTATTTAAAATGGCTGGATCCGCCCATGAGAAGTTTAAATCGGGGTTACATGAACATTACAAACATAAGCTTGGCAGTACTAGTAGAGTTTCGTATCAACATTGCTACCTTTCCAATTTAAAAACATTAGCATAATAAATATCTTTATCACGCTTAAGGACTTTAGTCAACTTCATGTGCTATATTTGACTTTTTAAGATATACGCATTTAAAAGATGATATATTCTAAATGTACACACGTTTTATGCTCTTAGATAGCAAAATTATTTTGTGATGACTTTAGCCATTATTGAAAGCCCTGTCAGTAACTTTTGCAATTTAGCAATTTTAGACAACATAGACATTCTATCGTCTTTATTCATTGCAATGGGAAAAAAGAAAATGTTCTGTACCGTTGACAGTACTAGAATCACATACTATACATATGTATTCTGCGTGCAGAGGTATCAGGATGCATCTGTCTAGTTATATTTGTACAATGTTAGGGAGCTACCATTTGATTTTTATGGGGGGGGGGGAGGGGGCTAGGATGAAAAATCTTGTCCTGCATTTTTTTTTAGTTTTAATCTCTCCTGCCTTTTTATTTTTCACTTTATCCGGTCCTGCTTTTTTTTTTCTTAGTTTATCCTGACTTTTTTTACATAAATTGTCATCCTGACTTTTTTGCAAGTGTCTCATCCTGCCTTTTTTTTTTTTAACTCAAAACTCCTGTCTTGCCTATTTTTTTCAAATTTCATCCTAGCACCCCCCCCCCCCCCCCCTCCCCCCATAAAAATCAAATGGAGGATCCCTTATCTAGTATAAGATGCATCTGTCTAGTTCTATTTGTAAAATGTTATCTAGTATACGAATAAATACGTTGCCTTGAAGGATACTTAATAATGGACAGCTATACAGTTTAAACTGCTACTTTTTTGTATTTCAAAAACATGCAACTAAACGTTAAGCATGCAATTATCAGTTAATCGATCAACGTTTTTAAATAAAGTTAAACGGTGTTTGTATATTCGCTTATATTATATTTCCTTTATCCTGCAATCAGCCAACTATTGTACAAACAACAGGTACACTAATATTTTTGTTGTTGCTTTATTTCTACTTGTTCAAATTAATGTTCTGTTGTTCGACTTCCATATTGAACGAGCGGTAATGCGGATATTCCTTTTTTTACGTAACAGTTAATTTTTGGGGTCCGCGTTAAGCTACATGTCAAATTCTTTGAAAAATAAGGGACAAATTTTTTAGATTTTATACAACTAAAATTTCAAGTGAATGGTGTAAATTTCAGGATAAAAATAATATACGTTTATTTTCGGAGAAAACAAATATAAGTACTTGCTACGAGTCTGAGAAAAGCTCGGCGAAGTTAGTTTTTCGTCATGTTTCGAATGCTCATACACATAAGTTGTATATTTTCCGACAATGTACATATATCATATATCTATCACACTCGGGAGAAAATAGATACATGCGTGGAATGAAAAATGTGCTGAAAATACACGTTTGCAATATTGGAAATTCCTTTGTGGTTTTAAGGAATGGTAATACTTGTTTTACGCACTTGAACGTAACCTTTATTGCTTTTTTTCATAAAGTGTATATCATATTATGCGTACATTCGCCATGATAACGATTTTAATTTGAAAATAAGTTGAAATAAAATTATACATACCTGTCCCTTTTCTGTCTCATCTTCGCTGTCGCTAAATACGGCATCGGATATCATAAGCATTGAAAGAAATAAAAAGAACACATTTTAAATTAGGAAAACCATGGTGGAATTATAAAATCGACGATTATTTCAAAGTACACATCTAGACCGATGTGGGCGTGTCAAATACCGGCTGTTTTCAAGAGAAGGGTCAAATTTTTACTGTGATTGACATGCAGGCTAGGGTGAGAAGTATAAATTAGTGGGAACATATTATTAATTAAACACTCATTGGTAGGATATTCATTATGGCAAGTTGGGACATTGTATTAAACAGTGGTGATTTTTATCTTGTGCTTGGACGTTTCAAATGGGAAAAAAAAATATATCATACCTGGAGGATTAGGATTTTTTTTAAAAGGTACTGTAGCTTAAGTTAACTTAGTCTTGGCTTATGCCAATGCAGAAAAAAATGAGAACGATTTTTTTTTATAATTTCACATTTTTCTAATTTAAAATTACATTTTTCAATACATTTTGTAGTTTTGATTGACAATTATTTTTAGCGTTTGGGCAATCAAAAGCTGACATCCACTATAATATTATAGCCAAAAGTGATGAAAGTTGCATTAAACACCAACAAGTAATCAATAAATCTTATAATTTCAACAGTTCATTAAAATTCACTTTCAAGAAAGTACATTTTGCTTGGTTTCAGTTATTGTTTTAGAAATGTTAAAGACTTTAAACGTCATTATCCACCAGGGTGCGATAATGACCGGAAATGGTTCAGTACTGGTCATGTGTTAACGAGAAATTTTATTTTTCTTAATTGACGAATTTAACAGGTTTTCTTTTTTAGATCACCTGGCCCAAAGGGCCAAGTGAGCTTTACCCATCACTTTGCGTCCGTCGTCCGTCGTCGTTAACTTTTACAAAAATCTTCTCCTCTGAAACTTCTGGGCCAAATTAAACCAAACTTGGCGACAATCATCATTGGGGTATCTAGTTTTAAAACGTGTCCGGTGACCCGGCCAACCAACCGAGATGGCCACCATGACTAAAAATAGAACATAGGGGTAAAATGCAGTTTTTGGCTTATAACTCAAAAAACCAAAGCATTTAGAGCAAAATTAATCTGTTTATCAGGACAAGATCTATCTGCCCTGAAATTTTCAGATGAATCGGACAATCCTTTGTTGGGTTGCTGCCCCTGAATTGGTAATTTTAAGGAAATTTTGCTGTTTTTGGTTATTATCTTGAATATTATTATAGATAAAGATAAACTGTAAACAGCAATAATGTTCAGCATAGTAAGATTTACAAATAAGTCAACATGAACGAAATGGTCAATCGACCCCCTAAGGAGTTATTGTCCTTAGTAGTCATTTGAAAATTTTTACTAACATTTTCCACTGAAACTACTAGACCAAGTTCATTATAGATAGAGATAATTGTAAGCAGCAAGAATGTTCAGTAAAGTAAGATGTACAATCACATTTCCATCACCAAAACACATTTTTGTCATGAATCCATCTGCTTCCTTTGTTTAATATTCACATAGACCAAGGTGAGCGACACAGGCTCTTTAGAGCCTCTAGTTTCATTTTGTTTCAAAATAGTCTACAGTAACTATAAAAGATACATTAAAAATAATAATGAAGACAATATATGCATTACCGAAAAGATCAAATCTAGAAGTTTAGTTATAGCACTATATACATGATCTATAATAATGACTTTTGCGTTATAGCCAATTATTTTAACATCTAAAATAGATGTAGCAAGAAATGATCAACAATACGCAATTTGCACATAAGTTACAAATACTCAAATTATCAGTAACAGGATGAGTTTTACCAATATTTTACGTTTTTAAGGAAATGCGAATGCGAAAGCTATCCACCAGAGTTCAAAGCATTAAACTGGTAGTAAGCTAACTTTTCCTATAATCTTGAAAACTACAATAGCTAGAAAAATTTAAAAGGTGATACAATTTTTAAGAAAAGGAAGATATTAATTCATTTATGTTGTTGTAAAATTGGCATTGATGCAATTGTACTTTTAACTATATTTGACTACAAATATTTGCCTTGAAATGGGTAAATACGTTTGCCCTTAAAATGTCCGATGTAATTGCGTCCTAGATTTTGGCGTCTTAAATACATGATATACATCAATTCGCAAAGCATATATTTTTTTCTAAATATAACTGAACGCGATCAGGTTCAAGGCTTTATGGTTTTTGTTAATACTAATCTGTATTGCAAAATTACACCTATAAGGGTCAAGCAATACATTTCGTTGACTTATTTGAATATTTCAGGTTTTAGGAGTGGATGGAGAGTGTTCAGCTTAAAGATTTCGATACACAGAAATCCTTATTTAAAGACCAGTTCAAAGGGACTTTATTTTCAAGATCAACCTTCTTAAAGGCGTGGAATCATATCCGTGGTAAGACTTTTGTTCATGTTGTTAGTCATTGAACATGTAGAAATTAAATGGTAGCTTCCTTAATAACACAAATAGATAAAAAATAAATAGATTAATTTAATTCTTGAATTTGACAGCAATACAAGAAAAAATAAAATGACCTGGGATTTAGTAAGCTTAATATATATCTAAGATAGCTACATAGTTTGATGAAAATCCAAGTTGATTTGAAAAAGTTATAAAAAAAATTAAAGATGCCTATCTGAATTTATATAATAATTTTAATTTTTACCTATTGTAAAATTAAATTCTTTCATTTCACAGCAATAAAATAAACTACCTAATAAGCTTGAATTTTGTAAGATCAATATTTAATTTAGTTAGATGGGCTAATTTACACCAGTCAAAACTAAATTTGAAGGTCAAGACTAGTCGAGACAGGTCGAGACTAGTCAAGACAGGTCGAGACAGGTCGAGCATTGGTCAAGACCATTTCAGACTACACAAAGATCATCAAGTACTGAATCAGACTAATTAAGTAAAGTCCAGACATAGTCGAGTACACTAAAGTACAGTTAAGTACAGTCGAGACAATGTCGAGACTAGTCGAGTAAAATGTGTGTTCGATTTTACTGGTCGAGCACAAAAACTGGTCAATTCAGACTCTGAGCAGTTTGCAGTGTATGCTTACTGCTGATTGTGCGGTTAACCTTTTTAATATGATAAATTGAACCTCAAAATATTATTTTATTTGTAAAAATGTGACAGTTTTTATCAAAACAAAATATTATTTTGATAGGAAACAGAGATGACAATTGAGCTCGAGTCAAGAACTTTACATGCAAACGAGGTAAGTTGAGGATGAACTTAGGTGAAATTAAATCAAGCAAGAATTTAAGATTGTTACTATTACCCGGAAGAGCATTAGATAAGCCTCAAAATAAGCTAAATACATTGAAATGTCATGGAGCTCATTTCGAGATATTTGATTTTTAAAAGATGGCCGGATAAGGCTGACTCGAACTCTGTGTATATATCTGTCTGACAGGATTTATCTGACCTTCACCTCATCATGCTCATTGTCATCATATTTTAAAATGTCAAGTTTATGCGATACTTGTAGTTAGAGCTTATTCTTTAATATTTTCCACATGAAATCAGTGATTAGTGAATCGGACGAGACTTTTCAGTATGTGTGGTTAGTCAATTAAACAAAACACTGATTACTTTGATTTACAAACTCAATTATTTTCAAAGGAAATGAAGATACCTGAGAATCAGATAAACATCAGATCATTGGAAGTAACAAATGTGAGTATGAAGTATGAGTATGTTTTATTTGTTTCTGCTAGTCCCATGTCGTGGATTATGAAATAATTTACTGAAACTTAGATTACAAAATTGTAATGAATTGGGCAAAGTGAATCAGTGAAATATATAACATGTGTATGCAATGTAGTTTTAAGCTATCAACCGTTATATTTCTGTCTTTTCCGCAAAATATCAACGAGCACCTAAAACAAAAACATATATTTATATTATTTTTAAGTTCAGATTTGCACGTTGTGTTATAATTCAGCTTTCTTTGGAAAACCGGTTGGGATCCAGTTCGCGGAAAAGGTGGGGAGGGGGTGTAAACCTGGAACATCATGATACATTTGCATTTTTTGTGAACTTCAAACATGTCAAAAATAATCTAATAATTATTTCCAGTAATGTGTCATTGCTGGAATGATTTCACACTTAATTGAAATATTTGTTTGTTTTTTACATGACGTTAAATTGGGCCACATTTGTACATGTTAAATGTCTGTCCCAAATCAGTAATTTAGTGGTCGTTTTGGTTGCTGTTTGTGATCTATGAAGCATTTCTATTTATCGGCCGTTGATATTCACGTTTAAATTTGTATGCCCCACCTACAATAGTAGAGGGCATTATGTTTTCTGGTCTGTGCCTCCGTTCGTCCGTACGTCCGTTCGCTTCATTTTAAGTTTTGACCACAATTTCACGATCCACTGAACATAGAAAATGATAGTGCGAGTGGGGCATCCGTGTACTATGGACACATTCTTGTTTGACATTATGTTCAATCGTATTTTTTAAGCTTACACTACGGCATATGATTGCTTATTGTTGAATATTGTACAGTAAAATATAGCTGCTTACATCCAAATCAATTTACGTCTATGTGATATTGTCACTAGAAATCATACCACATCTTTGTATTCCTATTTAGTTTAAAACATATCATTTTAATAAAATTAAAAGCAGCATTCAAACAGAGGTGAAATTCTAAAGAAGATTACATTGTTTAATTTTTTTCTCAGGATTTCGCAATGAACGAAAAAGTAATGGGCTTCTGGAAACTGGAGAAGAAATGGTATAATGCAACAGTCCTAGAAAAAACTAAATCAGGTAAACCATGATATACATTAAAGAGAGATTACAAAAGAACGATGAGTAATGAGTTGATTGATTGTCAGGTAGTTTTTTGTTGTTGTTTAAGGCCACATTGTGCACTCTAGGCTATATCATAGATACAGGAAGATGTTGTATGTGTGCCAATGAGACAAGTCTCCATCCATGAATTTTGTTTATAAAAGTAAACAATTATAAGTCAAGGTATGGCCTTCAACACGGAGCTTTGGCTCATACCAAGCAGCAAGCTATAAGGTGTCAGACCACCAATTACTCCCTCAAATTTAGAACGTAAAAGTAGGCCTACTCGGAACAAAAAATAGTGCATTTGATGTCATTGTTTACTTAAAATACACAACAAATTTGCAGAAATGAAACTTTTGGTGAAAGAGAAATATATTAAGACCATTTTGAGCCCAAATTTACTTGTCTATGAGTTGAAATTAAAAATTGAGGATTAATGCGCTCCATAGTATACTAATTTAAGATTTCAAGAAAACCAGGGGTTATTTTTAGTGGTACATCCATTCGGAAGGTCTCTTCTTTCTTATATGGCTTTAAAGGTATGTCGAAAATTGGAATGAAGAAAGGTGATACCTGTACGATTCAGGACATACCTGGTTTGTAAGAGGTTAAACTTAAGATAAAAAATTTAGAAATCTATGAAAATTGCAAAATTTGGTTGAACAGATAGGGACTTTTAATTGGTGGTCTGACACCTTTTATAACGGGCCCAAAAAAATTACTAGTGTAAAACAATTCAAACAGGAAAACGAAGAGCGGTCTAATTTATATAAAAATGACCGTTTGCATTTATTGGCTGAGAAAATTGGCGTATCTGGAGAGAACACAGAGCATCACATGTCCAATCAACAGAAACAATGCACATATCATTCGAAGTAAAAGACTCACTAAGGAGTCAACATTTCGATAAAGTCTAGGGAAACATCATATGAAAGGAAAGATGTATATATGTTTGATCTAATTGTATATGCATAATTTGTGTTTGGTTTTCTGTCCCTTTGATTGAATAGTCTCTATTTTACAGGTTACAAAGTCGTATTTGCAGACGACAACTTAGTAAGAGTGTTAGGTCTACAGAATCTACGACAAAAGACATCGAAATGAATTCAGCTGAAGGTGTTTTGTTTAACAAAACACTTTCATATATATATGAACTTACAAGAAACTCACAAGTCATCTGATAATGTTCTCAAAACAGGAGATAATAAACAATATCAACAACAAAAGGAAGCTGTATTTCCTTGTCCTTGAACAAAAGACATTTAACATCAGTCAAATGATCCTATATATTTATACATGTATACAAGAATGAACAAGGTTATATATGTTATTTAATCTATATTGGGACATTATCATGGTATCTTAATGACAAAAAAACAAACATTCACATAATTAGCTTGTTTGGTCTGAATGTGCTTGTAATTTAATATGACAAACTGTATGTAGAATAAGAAGTAATTATCACACCATCAATGAGACAACATCAACGACGAAAATAAATAGATGAAAAAGTATGCAAAAATCATCAACAACAGATAGATGTGCGTAGAATCGCCAAGTGTGTTACAACATTATGCACATAAAGCTGTTCAATATAGTTGCAATATTAAAATATGTAACAATGTGTTATAGAGCACTTTTTATAGTAATTAGTAAACACAATCTAGCATATTAAAATTTATGATGATGTACTTGTGCAAGTTATTGAGTTTCATCATTAACAGAATTACTTTTATAAATTCACTAAAACATAACCACCGTTTACATACAGGATAGATATTTTCTGAACATCAACAGCTTCAGGAAAACTATTTGAAATTTGAAAATATCGATATTTGGTATAACAAATTGATTGGAATTGCTTTTTAGTAGTGCGGTCGGTAGTGTCTGCTTATTACATTTTAAACAACCATAGATTTAAGTTCCTTGTTTGTGTGCGTTTTGTGGTTTTTGTGATTTCGTAAGAATATAACAATCCCTTGTGTTTTTGTGGGTTCTTGCTGCTTTGTCTTTGGTTTTCTATGTTGTGTTTTTACTATTGTTTGTCTGTTGGTCTTCTTTTTAAACCATGGCGTTGTCCGATTATTTTCGACTTATGAGTTTGAATTTTTTTCTGGTATCATTTGCCTCTCTTTTAAGGAGGTCTGTTCCTAATGATGACGATTTAAAGTAAGCTCCTCGTGTTTAAAAGCAATCTGTATTCAAAACATTCTGCCTTCTTCATACGGATAACCACAAAATATTCAAACATTTTGTCAGGAATCTGATGTTCAGTAGATGTCGTTTGTTGATGTGGTTCATAAGTGTTTCTCGTTTCTCGTTTTTGATATAGATTAGACCTTATGTTTTCCCGTTTTAATGGTTTTACGCTAGTCATTTTGGGCCTTTTATAGCTTGCTGTTCGGTAGGAGCCAAGGCTCCGTGTTGATGACCTTTTTATACCTATAAAGTTGTTTTTTTTTTACAAATTGGGACCTGGATGGAGAGTTGTCTCATTGGTACACATTTGTTTCATAAGTAGTCAACTGTCTAAACACTATCTAAATTTCACGACTTTGGATGACAGTTTTAGTACATACAATTATTTGATTTGCCGTAAATTTGAATCGTATGAGATTATGGGGACATTTCCCCAATTTGAAGTCAAGAATATCTAATATGAACATGATGAGATTATGGGGAAATTACCCCAATTTGTAGTCAACGATATCTAATATGAACATGATGAGATTATGGGGAAATTTCCCCAATTGATAGTCAACAATATTTTCTATGATTTGAACATAATGAGATTATGGGGAAATTTCCCCATTTGATGGTCAGCAATATTAAAGCTTGTATTTTCCAATTAATAATCTTATCGTGGGAATTTCGGCATTCTGATGTCTTTGGTTGTAGATGTGAATGTGGGGATATTTCCCCATTCTAATGTTATTGGTTTTATATGTGTAGTGTATGTGGGGATTTTCCCCACTGGTACGTTTTTCAATTCAAGAATACTAGTTTTCTTCATTGAGTGGGGAGATTTCCTCAAATTTGATAAAATCATGTAAGCGCATTTCCATTAACTTATAGATTTGTTGACAAAAAGTGTTTATTTCAATTCACATCGTCAACCGAATTTGAAACCACCAAAAAAAGAGAATAAAATAGAAATTCTCTTTTTCAAATAGAATGCGTTATATGTTTTTTCGAGATTATTTGGAACAGACATATATATGGTTCTATTGTAAAACTTAATCATGTTAATTAAAACAACTTTAGTGTAAGATTAAAACAGACAGAAGTACAAAAAGCGTATTGTTGGTCCGTCTTGGGCTTATTAAAAAAGTTGCCAGGAAAAATGAAATATTTTAGAATTCATCTTATCAAAAGTTTGAAAAATTGCACCGTTTATAATCTAGCTTTGTGATATCCTTTGGTGTATAAATAACGCCTGAAATTATGTAAACTATGCATGACTGTTATATATTTCAATTTGCAATGCACTATTACAAAATCTTTTTTTTCTCATTGCACTTTTATTACTGTTATGCACGACCAGTTAGCATAGACGTTGGATATAGTACCCTTTAACACGTACAGAAAATCACCAACGTCCATCTCAACCGCCGTTGTTATGGTGCTTGTATGCCATCTTTGGTTCGAGTCGTGATGTTGCGAATAACCTGATATGATAACAAATCCGTTTTTCGTGATGTGAAAAACTTTATCACTGTTCTCGGTCATTATTGTAACAGTTAGCTGATAAAGTCCGGAATGTTCCGCTGTGAGTTTCCCAGTACTAAGGAATGAAGATAGACTGTGTATTCCTACTGACATTTTCATGTTTGGAAATCGTATCACTCTGTCACTACCACTAACGGCACCACAAGCTGTTAATGCAACTGAAAATGAAAAAATATAAACAATGGCAACTTTTCTTTAAGACTCATAATATAAAATGCATTGAGGAATTTATTATACATCAATTAGACGACTACCCAACAAAACACATACAAAGACCAACATCTGTACATCAAACATATTGTCCATTAAATATAGAAACAGACTATCAAAGATAAACACTAAAATCATATATTCTCTAATTCTCATCTACATCATTGTAAATGTCATAGAACAATGGAAATTTTCAGAATATTTGAAATGTTATTCTGGAGTCCTACAAAGGTTACAAAAATGTTATTTATTAGAAATTAATCAGATACCTTTCCATTTTGGTGCGAATTAAATCTGTGGCTATGCACTGATACTGTGCTATGTGCGCACTGTAACGTGTTTTTTTTATCGGAATTTTATTTATTCCAAGAAAACGTTCATCAGACACCAACTAGATTTACATATTTACTTAGAAATATTCAAATATCCCACCATTTTGATGCGTTTCATATCTCATAGAAATAGATATTATGTGCACCCTTTTTGGAGAATTTTTGTTAGTAAGAAATTTATGTTTTTTTCCGTTTGGTTTTGAATATCTCAAATTCTTTTTAGACTAACTTAAATCTAATTTATATACGTTTAGAAAACATCATTGTCATGCATTTCTTAAAAATATTTTTTTGAAATGTGTCGTACCTTTTCTATCAGCTTCTAGTTGTTGTTGCATTATCTGTTGCACGTTTACAAGAGTGTCGTTTCTTACTCTGTCTATAATGTCTTCCAATCTTTTACTAACCTCCCTTTTAACCAATGCTGTCAATTGGTCAGTCAGGGAAGTGATGTCCAGTTCAGCTTTTAAAGGTGCGTCCAATTTTGTTATCAATGGAATGTCAACTGACCGCTTGCAGTTACCCTCATCACAAGAAGTTGTAGAACATGTTATGGATATATACAGCAACATCAAAATCAGCTGGAATAATCGAAGTACGTGTTTCTCCATATTTACAAATACTTCCTTAACGGCTGTTTACAATGTCAAACAATGTATACGCACAATATTACTGTTTGACCTTGAAACAAGACAGCGGACATTTTACAGGAAATTTACAAGGTCAGTACATGTCCTGCCGTTTTTAAATGATACACAATATACAGTATACTGAATTATTTTTACGAATAATTGCGTGACATTATAAGATATATCAGAAATAAATTATGCCCAATCTCATCACACAGTAAATTCATACATTGTCTTCGTGAATGCATGCAAACATTTGAAAAATCAAAGAAAAAATATATCTTTATATATGATGGTATTATACTAAACCCCTAACGGGAAGGATTGTGACTGATATTCATATGATGAAGACATAATCGTTCAATCAGTTTAATTCAAGTCTGGAGCTGGCATGTCAGTTACTGCTAGTAGTCTGTTGATTGTCATTTTGTTTATTTTCTTTGGTTACTACTGCTGACATCAGACTCGGGACTTCTCTTGAACTGAATTTTAATGTGCGTATTGTTATGCGTTTACTTTTCTACATTGGCTAGATGTATAGGGAGAGGATTGAGATCTCACAAGGGAGCTACCGTTTGATTTTTAGGGGGGGGGGGGGGGGGGGGGCTAGGATGAAAAATTTTGTCCTGCTTTTTTTTTTAGTTGTAATCCCTGTCCTGCCTTTTTATTTTTTACTCTATTCGGTCCTGCCTTTTTTTTACTAGTTTACCCTGACTTTTTTACACAAATTGTCATCCTGCCTTTTTTTTTTACCAGGTTGCTCATACTGCCTTTTCTTTTACTCAAAACTCCTGTCCTGCCTATTTTTTTTTAATTTCATCCTAGCCCCCCCCCCCCCCCCTAAAAATCAAATGGTAGCTCCCTACACGTGTTAAATCCCGCCGCATTTTTTAGCCTGTCCCAAGTCAAGAGCCTCTGGCCTTTGTTAGTCTCGTATTATTTTAATTTTTAGTTTCTTCATTATCGCTGAACTAATATATATATTTTTTTAGGGGCCAGCTGAAGGACGCCTCTGGGGGCGGGAATTTTTCGCTGCATTGAAGACCTGGTGGTGACCTTCTGCTGTTGTCTGTTCTATGGTCGGGTTGTTGTCTCTTTGACACATTCCCCATTTCCATTCTCAATTTTACATTAAACCATATATAGAAAAAATGAAAATAACAAACTTTAAGTTTTGTGCACCCGATACACGTTTGAGGATATACCTTCATTTTTAAACGCTCTAACACAAAAAATATTGACACCAGTTAAAAGAACTCTCACGAAAAAAATTGAAAACAACACATGTAATAATTTCTTGCGTCCGAAGCGCTTTTCTGGATTTTGCCTTCATCAGGAACGCTCAAAGCCAAACATTTGAAATCCGAAGATGTATAAGTACCAAAACCGTTGAAGAGCTGTATATGTCAAAAATACCTAAATACATAGCCAAATTCATGTGTATATCTCAGTAGGGTGGTATGAATTTGTAACGGTTTTACGTGAATCACATATATATACAATTGATTACACAAAGCAAAAATTGGCATAAATGTATAAATCATGTGCATTTTGTACTACAGCTTTTCCGTGCATCACATCGAAATCAGTCTGATTCTTGACGAGTCCTCCGGCTGCATCCTGTTCACCTTTGACGTGCGATGTTTCAAAAAAATTTCTAACAATACAATAGCCAAAATCTTTTTGCGCAAACTACATATACCCAAAGTAAAGGCGCGACTTATATTGGGATGCGCTACCGTCAATAAACTCGTGCATTGTTTCTACTGTATAGTCAATCGATTTAAGGTATTCACAGACAAGTCTCTGAACTTCATGAGTAAAACTATAGTTATGAGAAAGATCGAAACCTAACACGAACAATTTTTCTACCAACCCCGTGTCCTCATTAAAATTTTCATCGCTTGGTACGGCGTGACAATATTTTATTGTGTAGAGAAACTTCTGTTCTTTGAAAATAGTTCGATTGTATATATATTTTCTCTCTACACCCATAGTTTTTTGGAGAATTCGTGAACACAAAATATTTCATTCACGGCCAAATTACTTTTAAGAGAATTCAGTTGCGATGATTGCCATTTAGCTCGGAATACATGGGATGAAAAGGACGAGAGAGGATAGACAAAGTACCGAAACATGTGTATCGGTTTTGTTACCTTTTTAAGCAATGTTAGTTTTTGATGCTCACACTTTTTTTTAACTTTAAATGTAGCGTACTTGTAAATGTTCAAACACAGGATAATCATCATTTATAGGATTATGCTTCTTTCTGCAATCATTACAATTACATGTGGCAAAAATAAATAGTCTTCACCATGGTTACATTTAGGAAAAGGGTAAATAATCGAAATTTTTATGTTTTGAAATATAAGATATGAAAATTCGTTTTCATAAATTATGCTCACAAAAGTACATAAATAGACCATTTCAGAACCGATTTTTTTGCAGCACTCACACCATAAAAAAAATGCAACAGCTTTTGGCAAATGTCGCAAGAATGTCCAATGTCAAATTTGGCCGCTTTTTTTACAAGTAAACTGTCAGTTGCGACGCTATTTATTGAAAATTTCGATTTCCTACATGTAAAATAGTGTACTTCCGTAGTTATACTTTACCCCTACAAACAGTTACAAAAGTCATACTTCTGGATAATTTGCGTACTAAAAATTTCAAATAAACCCAATGTAGGTCATCACATGCAACTTTTACATGTTTTCCTGATTTTCAGCTCTCTGTAGGTCATCACATACAACTTTTACATGTGCTTCCTGGTTTTCAATTCCTTTTAGGTCACCACACTTGATACGAGAGCATTGCATGCGATATCTGCTTAAGTTTCATTTCAGTACAGAATCAAAATATTTTTGAAAAATGTTAATTCTTAAAAATCAGTCATAGCTTATTCATACATGTATCTATCTTACATACATGTATCTTAAACATATAATATTATATAAAACATGAAATACTTCACACAAATACATGATTTTTTACAAGTCACATTGTCTTGTTATAATTTAAAAAGGGGGCTTCTTATCATATATAATTATCATCCCGGATTTTGTGATTCGAACAAAAAAATCACTTAATTTTCGCTTACTATTATAGTAGAGAGCTATAGAACATAGTTTGAACTTTAATACATTTTTTAAATAATATTATATGTTACAGTTGTCACCGTGTCTATATGAAAAGGAGATGTTGTATGATTTTATAAACAAGGTCTGTCAAAAGTCAAACACAGGATAATCATCATTCATAGGATTATGCTTCTTTCTGCAAACATTACAATTACATGTGGCAAAAATAAATAGTCTTCACCATGGTTATATTTAGGAAAAGGGTAAATAATCGATTTTTTTATGTTTTGAAATATAAGATATGAAATTTCGTTTTCATAAATTGTCATCATCCGCGAAAACCAGATGGCATAAAACCGATTTATTACCAAACAAAATCCCAAAAATAATGAAAGTTATCGGAATAAGTTCTTCTGAAAACTATTCCGATTGATTGTATATTAAGAAAACAAATACAATTTATTTCCTTCATTTTTTAATTTATATATTATATAGTTTGAACATTCACAAATCTTATTCACTGTTTCTTAGCTCAAAGGTATTTGTGAGTTATAGTCCTGATCACTTGGCATCAGTAATTTTTTCCGTCATCTTTTGCGACTGGAAAACATAACGATTTTTAGCTTTACATTGTAAAAGGTAACTGTCCACTGCGCAGTAAAACATGTCAACCATCCGTAACGCAATAGTGTGACTCAGGACAGACTATGCTATGTGCTCTTAAAAAAGAGGGAATAAAAAAAAAATGCCAATCATTTCCGTTATTTTAATGATATTTGTCCACATCCACAAAGATAAATGGAACATCAAGGTTAGGGAGTAATCTTTAGGAGGATAGATATCGGTGTGTGTGTTGTTTTTTTGTTTAGGGGGGGGGGGGGGGGGGGGCTACCAAGTTTTGTTCTAGACACCAGATGTGGACAAATATCATTAAAATAACGGAAATGATTGGCATTTTTTTTTTATTCCCTCTTTTTTAAGAGCACATAGCATAGTCTGTCCTGAGTCACACTATTGCGTTACGGATGGTTGACATGTTTTACTGCGCAGTGGACAGTTACTTTTTACAATGTAAAGCTAAAAATCGTTATGTTTTCCAGTCGCAAAAGATGACGGAAAAAATTACTGATGCCAAGTGATCAGGACTATAACTCACAAATGCCTTTGAGCTAAGAAACAGTGAATAAGATTTGTGAATGTTCAAACTATATAATATATAAATTAAAAAATGAAGGAAATAAATTGTATTTGTTTTCTTAATATACAATCAATCGGAATAGTTTTCAGAAGAACTTATTCCGATAACTTTCATTATTTTTGGGATTTTGTTTGGTAATAAATCGGTTTTATGCCATCTGGTTTTCGCGGATGATGACAATTTATGAAAACGAAATTTCATATCTTATATTTCAAAACATAAAAAATTCGATTATTTACCCTTTTCCTAAATATAACCATGGTGAAGACTATTTATTTTTGCCACATGTAATTGTAATGTTTGCAGAAAGAAGCATAATCCTATGAATGATGATTATCCTGTGTTTGACTTTTGACAGACCTTGTTTATAAAATCATACAACATCTCCTTTTCATATAGACACGGTGACAACTGTAACATATAATATTATTTAAAAAATGTATTAAAGTTCAAACTATGTTCTATAGCTCTCTACTATAATAGTAAGCAAAAATTAAGTGATTTTTTTGTTCGAATCACAAAATCCGGGATGATAATTATATATGATAAGAAGCCCCCTTTTTAAATTATAACAAGACAATGTGACTTGTAAAAAATCATGTATTTGTGTGAAGTATTTCATGTTTTATATAATATTATATGTTTAAGATACATGTATGTAAGATAGATACATGTATGAATAAGCTATGACTGATTTTTAAGAATTAACATTTTTCAAAAATATTTGATTCTGTACTGAAATGAAACTTAAGCAGATATCGCATGCAATGCTCTCGTATCAAGTGTGGTGACCTAAAAGGAATTGAAAACCAGGAAGCACATGTAAAAGTTGTATGTGATGACCTACAGAGAGCTGAAAATCAGGAAAACATGTAAAAGTTGCATGTGATGACCTACATTGGGTTTATTTGAAATTTTTAGTACGCAAATTATCCAGAAGTATGACTTTTGTAACTGTTTGTAGAGGTAAAGTATAACTACGGAAGTACACTATTTTACATGTAGGAAATCGAAATTTTCAATAAATAGCGTCGCAACTGACAGTTTACTTGTAAAAAAAGCGGCCAAATTTGACATTGGACATTCTTGCGACATTTGCCAAAAGCTGTTGCATTTTTTTTATGGTGTGAGTGCTGCAAAAAAATCGGTTCTGAAATGGTCTATTTATGTACTTTTGTGAGCATAATTTATGAAAACGAATTTTCATATCTTATATTTCAAAACATAAAAATTTCGATTATTTACCCTTTTCCTAAATGTAACCATGGTGAAGACTATTTATTTTTGCCACATGTAATTGTAATGATTGCAGAAAGAAGCATAATCCTATAAATAATGATTATCCTGTGTTTGAACATTTACAAGTACGCTACATTTAAAGTTAAAAAAAAGTGTGAGCATCAAAAACTAACATTGCTTAAAAAGGTAACAAAATCGATACACATGTTTCGGTACTTTGTCTATCCTCTCTCGTCCTTTTCATCCCATGTATTCCGAGCTAAATGGCAATCATCGCAACTGAATTCTCTTAAAAGTAATTTGGCCGTGAATGAAATATTTTGTGTTCACGAATTCTCCAAAAAACTATGGGTGTAGAGAGAAAATATATATACAATCGAACTATTTTCAAAGAACAGAAGTTTCTCTACACAAAAAAATATTGTCACGCCGTACCAAGCGATGAAAATTTTAATGAGGACACGGGGTTGGTAGAAAAATTGTTCGTGTTAGGTTTCGATCTTTCTCATAACTATAGTTTTACTCATGAAGTTCAGAGACTTGTCTGTGAATACCTTAAATCGATTGACTATACAGTAGAAACAATGCACGAGTTTATTGACGGTAGCGCATCCCAATATAAGTCGCGCCTTTACTTTGGGTATATGTAGTTTGCGCAAAAAGATTTTGGCTATTGTATTGTTAGAAATTTTTTTGAAACATCGCACGTCAAAGGTGAACAGGATGCAGCCGGAGGACTCGTCAAGAATCAGACTGATTTCGATGTGATGCACGGAAAAGCTGTAGTACAAAATGCACATGATTTATACATTTATGCCAATTTTTGCTTTGTGTAATCAATTGTATATATATGTGATTCACGTAAAACCGTTACAAATTCATACCACCCTACTGAGATATACACATGAATTTGGCTATGTATTTAGGTATTTTTGACATATACAGCTCTTCAACGGTTTTGGTACTTATACATCTTCGGATTTCAAATGTTTGGCTTTGAGCGTTCCTGATGAAGGCAAAATCCAGAAAAGCGCTTCGGACGCAAGAAATTATTACATGTGTTGTTTTCAATTTTTTTCGTGAGAGTTCTTTTAACTGGTGTCAATATTTTTTGTGTTAGAGCGTTTAAAAATGAAGGTATATCCTCAAACGTGTATCGGGTGCACAAAACTTAAAGTTTGTTATTTTCATTTTTTCTATATATGGTTTAATGTAAAATTGAGAATGGAAATGGGGAATGTGTCAAAGAGACAACAACCCGACCATAGAACAGACAACAGCAGAAGGTCACCACCAGGTCTTCAATGCAGCGAAAAATTCCCGCCCCCAGAGGCGTCCTTCAGCTGGCCCCTAAAAAAATATATATATTAGTTCAGCGATAATGAAGAAACTAAAAATTAAAATAATACGAGACTAACAAAGGCCAGAGGCTCTTAACTTGGGACAGGCTAAAAATGCGGCGGGATTTAACACGTGTAGGGAGCTACCATTTGATTTTTAGGGGGGGGGGGGGGGCTAGGATGAAATTAAAAAAAAATAGGCAGGACAGGAGTTTTGAGTAAAAGAAAAGGCAGTATGAGCAACCTGGTAAAAAAAAAAGGCAGGATGACAATTTGTGTAAAAAAGTCAGGGTAAACTAGTAAAAAAAAGGCAGGACCGAATAGAGTAAAAAATAAAAAGGCAGGACAGGGATTACAACTAAAAAAAAAAGCAGGACAAAATTTTTCATCCTAGCCCCCCCCCCCCCCCCCTAAAAATCAAACGGTAGCTCCCTTGTGAGATCTCAATCCTCTCCCTATACATCTAGCCAATGTAGAAAAGTAAACGCATAACAATACGCACATTAAAATTCAGTTCAAGAGAAGTCCCGAGTCTGATGTCAGCAGTAGTAACCAAAGAAAATAAACAAAATGACAATCAACAGACTACTAGCAGTAACTGACATGCCAGCTCCAGACTTGAATTAAACTGATTGAACGATTATGTCTTCATCATATGAATATCAGTCACAATCCTTCCCGTTAGGGGTTTAGTATAATACCATCATATATAAAGATATATTTTTTCTTTGATTTTTCAAATGTTTGCATGCATTCACGAAGACAATGTATGAATTTACTGTGTGATGAGATTGGGCATAATTTATTTCTGATATATCTTATAATGTCACGCAATTATTCGTAAAAATAATTCAGTATACTGTATATTGTGTATCATTTAAAAACGGCAGGACATGTACTGACCTTGTAAATTTCCTGTAAAATGTCCGCTGTCTTGTTTCAAGGTCAAACAGTAATATTGTGCGTATACATTGTTTGACATTGTAAACAGCCGTTAAGGAAGTATTTGTAAATATGGAGAAACACGTACTTCGATTATTCCAGCTGATTTTGATGTTGCTGTATATATCCATAACATGTTCTACAACTTCTTGTGATGAGGGTAACTGCAAGCGGTCAGTTGACATTCCATTGATAACAAAATTGGACGCACCTTTAAAAGCTGAACTGGACATCACTTCCCTGACTGACCAATTGACAGCATTGGTTAAAAGGGAGGTTAGTAAAAGATTGGAAGACATTATAGACAGAGTAAGAAACGACACTCTTGTAAACGTGCAACAGATAATGCAACAACAACTAGAAGCTGATAGAAAAGGTACGACACATTTCAAAAAAATATTTTTAAGAAATGCATGACAATGATGTTTTCTAAACGTATATAAATTAGATTTAAGTTAGTCTAAAAAGAATTTGAGATATTCAAAACCAAACGGAAAAAAACATAAATTTCTTACTAACAAAAATTCTCCAAAAAGGGTGCACATAATATCTATTTCTATGAGATATGAAACGCATCAAAATGGTGGGATATTTGAATATTTCTAAGTAAATATGTAAATCTAGTTGGTGTCTGATGAACGTTTTCTTGGAATAAATAAAATTCCGATAAAAAAAACACGTTACAGTGCGCACATAGCACAGTATCAGTGCATAGCCACAGATTTAATTCGCACCAAAATGGAAAGGTATCTGATTAATTTCTAATAAATAACATTTTTGTAACCTTTGTAGGACTCCAGAATAACATTTCAAATATTCTGAAAATTTCCATTGTTCTATGACATTTACAATGATGTAGATGAGAATTAGAGAATATATGATTTTAGTGTTTATCTTTGATAGTCTGTTTCTATATTTAATGGACAATATGTTTGATGTACAGATGTTGGTCTTTGTATGTGTTTTGTTGGGTAGTCGTCTAATTGATGTATAATAAATTCCTCAATGCATTTTATATTATGAGTCTTAAAGAAAAGTTGCCATTGTTTATATTTTTTCATTTTCAGTTGCATTAACAGCTTGTGGTGCCGTTAGTGGTAGTGACAGAGTGATACGATTTCCAAACATGAAAATGTCAGTAGGAATACACAGTCTATCTTCATTCCTTAGTACTGGGAAACTCACAGCGGAACATTCCGGACTTTATCAGCTAACTGTTACAATAATGACCGAGAACAGTGATAAAGTTTTTCACATCACGAAAAACGGATTTGTTATCATATCAGGTTATTCGCAACATCACGACTCGAACCAAAGATGGCATACAAGCACCATAACAACGGCGGTTGAGATGGACGTTGGTGATTTTCTGTACGTGTTAAAGGGTACTATATCCAACGTCTATGCTAACTGGTCGTGCATAACAGTAATAAAAGTGCAATGAGAAAAAAAAGATTTTGTAATAGTGCATTGCAAATTGAAATATATAACAGTCATGCATAGTTTACATAATTTCAGGCGTTATTTATACACCAAAGGATATCACAAAGCTAGATTATAAACGGTGCAATTTTTCAAACTTTTGATAAGATGAATTCTAAATATTTCATTTTTCCTGGCAACTTTTTTAATAAGCCCAAGACGGACCAACAATACGCTTTTTGTACTTCTGTCTGTTTTAATCTTACACTAAAGTTGTTTTAATTAACATGATTAAGTTTTACAATAGAACCATATATATGTCTGTTCCAAATAATCTCGAAAAACATATAACGCATTCTATTTGAAAAAGAGAATTTCTATTTTATTCTCTTTTTTTGGTGGTTTCAAATTCGGTTGACGATGTGAATTGAAATAAACACTTTTTGTCAACAAATCTATAAGTTAATGGAAATGCGCTTACATGATTTTATCAAATTTGAGGAAATCTCCCCACTCAATGAAGAAAACTAGTATTCTTGAATTGAAAAACGTACCAGTGGGGAAAATCCCCACATACACTACACATATAAAACCAATAACATTAGAATGGGGAAATATCCCCACATTCACATCTACAACCAAAGACATCAGAATGCCGAAATTCCCACGATAAGATTATTAATTGGAAAATACAAGCTTTAATATTGCTGACCATCAAATGGGGAAATTTCCCCATAATCTCATTATGTTCAAATCATAGAAAATATTGTTGACTATCAATTGGGGAAATTTCCCCATAATCTCATCATGTTCATATTAGATATCGTTGACTACAAATTGGGGTAATTTCCCCATAATCTCATCATGTTCATATTAGATATTCTTGACTTCAAATTGGGGAAATGTCCCCATAATCTCATACGATTCAAATTTACGGCAAATCAAATAATTGTATGTACTAAAACTGTCATCCAAAGTCGTGAAATTTAGATAGTGTTTAGACAGTTGACTACTTATGAAACAAATGTGTACCAATGAGACAACTCTCCATCCAGGTCCCAATTTGTAAAAAAAAACCAACTTTATAGGTATAAAAAGGTCATCAACACGGAGCCTTGGCTCCTACCGAACAGCAAGCTATAAAAGGCCCAAAATGACTAGCGTAAAACCATTAAAACGGGAAAACATAAGGTCTAATCTATATCAAAAACGAGAAACGAGAAACACTTATGAACCACATCAACAAACGACATCTACTGAACATCAGATTCCTGACAAAATGTTTGAATATTTTGTGGTTATCCGTATGAAGAAGGCAGAATGTTTTGAATACAGATTGCTTTTAAACACGAGGAGCTTACTTTAAATCGTCATCATTAGGAACAGACCTCCTTAAAAGAGAGGCAAATGATACCAGAAAAAAATTCAAACTCATAAGTCGAAAATAATCGGACAACGCCATGGTTTAAAAAGAAGACCAACAGACAAACAATAGTAAAAACACAACATAGAAAACCAAAGACAAAGCAGCAAGAACCCACAAAAACACAAGGGATTGTTATATTCTTACGAAATCACAAAAACCACAAAACGCACACAAACAAGGAACTTAAATCTATGGTTGTTTAAAATGTAATAAGCAGACACTACCGACCGCACTACTAAAAAGCAATTCCAATCAATTTGTTATACCAAATATCGATATTTTCAAATTTCAAATAGTTTTCCTGAAGCTGTTGATGTTCAGAAAATATCTATCCTGTATGTAAACGGTGGTTATGTTTTAGTGAATTTATAAAAGTAATTCTGTTAATGATGAAACTCAATAACTTGCACAAGTACATCATCATAAATTTTAATATGCTAGGATTGTGTTTACTAATTACTATAAAAAGTGCTCTATAACACATTGTTACATATTTTAATATTGCAACTATATTGAACAGCTTTATGTGCATAATGTTGTAACACACTTGGCGATTCTACGCACATCTATCTGTTGTTGATGATTTTTGCATACTTTTTCATCTATTTATTTTCGTCGTTGATGTTGTCTCATTGATGGTGTGATAATTACTTCTTATTCTACATACAGTTTGTCATATTAAATTACAAGCACATTCAGACCAAACAAGCTAATTATGTGAATGTTTGTTTTTTTGTCATTAAGATACCATGATAATGTCCCAATATAGATTAAATAACATATATAACCTTGTTCATTCTTGTATACATGTATAAATATATAGGATCATTTGACTGATGTTAAATGTCTTTTGTTCAAGGACAAGGAAATACAGCTTCCTTTTGTTGTTGATATTGTTTATTATATCCTGTTTTGAGAACATTATCAGATGACTTGTGAGTTTCTTGTAAGTTCATATATATATGAAAGTGTTTTGTTAAACAAAACACCTTCAGCTGAATTCATTTCGATGTCTTTTGTCGTAGATTCTGTAGACCTAACACTCTTACTAAGTTGTCGTCTGCAAATACGACTTTGTAACCTGTAAAATAGAGACTATTCAATCAAAGGGACAGAAAACCAAACACAAATTATGCATATACAATTAGATCAAACATATATACATCTTTCCTTTCATATGATGTTTCCCTAGACTTTATCGAAATGTTGACTCCTTAGTGAGTCTTTTACTTCGAATGATATGTGCATTGTTTCTGTTGATTGGACATGTGATGCTCTGTGTTCTCTCCAGATACGCCAATTTTCTCAGCCAATAAATGCAAACGGTCATTTTTATATAAATTAGACCGCTCTTCGTTTTCCTGTTTGAATTGTTTTACACTAGTAATTTTTTTGGGCCCGTTATAAAAGGTGTCAGACCACCAATTAAAAGTCCCTATCTGTTCAACCAAATTTTGCAATTTTCATAGATTTCTAAATTTTTTATCTTAAGTTTAACCTCTTACAAACCAGGTATGTCCTGAATCGTACAGGTATCACCTTTCTTCATTCCAATTTTCGACATACCTTTAAAGCCATATAAGAAAGAAGAGACCTTCCGAATGGATGTACCACTAAAAATAACCCCTGGTTTTCTTGAAATCTTAAATTAGTATACTATGGAGCGCATTAATCCTCAATTTTTAATTTCAACTCATAGACAAGTAAATTTGGGCTCAAAATGGTCTTAATATATTTCTCTTTCACCAAAAGTTTCATTTCTGCAAATTTGTTGTGTATTTTAAGTAAACAATGACATCAAATGCACTATTTTTTGTTCCGAGTAGGCCTACTTTTACGTTCTAAATTTGAGGGAGTAATTGGTGGTCTGACACCTTATAGCTTGCTGCTTGGTATGAGCCAAAGCTCCGTGTTGAAGGCCATACCTTGACTTATAATTGTTTACTTTTATAAACAAAATTCATGGATGGAGACTTGTCTCATTGGCACACATACAACATCTTCCTGTATCTATGATATAGCCTAGAGTGCACAATGTGGCCTTAAACAACAACAAAAAACTACCTGACAATCAATCAACTCATTACTCATCGTTCTTTTGTAATCTCTCTTTAATGTATATCATGGTTTACCTGATTTAGTTTTTTCTAGGACTGTTGCATTATACCATTTCTTCTCCAGTTTCCAGAAGCCCATTACTTTTTCGTTCATTGCGAAATCCTGAGAAAAAAATTAAACAATGTAATCTTCTTTAGAATTTCACCTCTGTTTGAATGCTGCTTTTAATTTTATTAAAATGATATGTTTTAAACTAAATAGGAATACAAAGATGTGGTATGATTTCTAGTGACAATATCACATAGACGTAAATTGATTTGGATGTAAGCAGCTATATTTTACTGTACAATATTCAACAATAAGCAATCATATGCCGTAGTGTAAGCTTAAAAAATACGATTGAACATAATGTCAAACAAGAATGTGTCCATAGTACACGGATGCCCCACTCGCACTATCATTTTCTATGTTCAGTGGATCGTGAAATTGTGGTCAAAACTTAAAATGAAGCGAACGGACGTACGGACGAACGGAGGCACAGACCAGAAAACATAATGCCCTCTACTATTGTAGGTGGGGCATACAAATTTAAACGTGAATATCAACGGCCGATAAATAGAAATGCTTCATAGATCACAAACAGCAACCAAAACGACCACTAAATTACTGATTTGGGACAGACATTTAACATGTACAAATGTGGCCCAATTTAACGTCATGTAAAAAACAAACAAATATTTCAATTAAGTGTGAAATCATTCCAGCAATGACACATTACTGGAAATAATTATTAGATTATTTTTGACATGTTTGAAGTTCACAAAAAATGCAAATGTATCATGATGTTCCAGGTTTACACCCCCTCCCCACCTTTTCCGCGAACTGGATCCCAACCGGTTTTCCAAAGAAAGCTGAATTATAACACAACGTGCAAATCTGAACTTAAAAATAATATAAATATATGTTTTTGTTTTAGGTGCTCGTTGATATTTTGCGGAAAAGACAGAAATATAACGGTTGATAGCTTAAAACTACATTGCATACACATGTTATATATTTCACTGATTCACTTTGCCCAATTCATTACAATTTTGTAATCTAAGTTTCAGTAAATTATTTCATAATCCACGACATGGGACTAGCAGAAACAAATAAAACATACTCATACTTCATACTCACATTTGTTACTTCCAATGATCTGATGTTTATCTGATTCTCAGGTATCTTCATTTCCTTTGAAAATAATTGAGTTTGTAAATCAAAGTAATCAGTGTTTTGTTTAATTGACTAACCACACATACTGAAAAGTCTCGTCCGATTCACTAATCACTGATTTCATGTGGAAAATATTAAAGAATAAGCTCTAACTACAAGTATCGCATAAACTTGACATTTTAAAATATGATGACAATGAGCATGATGAGGTGAAGGTCAGATAAATCCTGTCAGACAGATATATACACAGAGTTCGAGTCAGCCTTATCCGGCCATCTTTTAAAAATCAAATATCTCGAAATGAGCTCCATGACATTTCAATGTATTTAGCTTATTTTGAGGCTTATCTAATGCTCTTCCGGGTAATAGTAACAATCTTAAATTCTTGCTTGATTTAATTTCACCTAAGTTCATCCTCAACTTACCTCGTTTGCATGTAAAGTTCTTGACTCGAGCTCAATTGTCATCTCTGTTTCCTATCAAAATAATATTTTGTTTTGATAAAAACTGTCACATTTTTACAAATAAAATAATATTTTGAGGTTCAATTTATCATATTAAAAAGGTTAACCGCACAATCAGCAGTAAGCATACACTGCAAACTGCTCAGAGTCTGAATTGACCAGTTTTTGTGCTCGACCAGTAAAATCGAACACACATTTTACTCGACTAGTCTCGACATTGTCTCGACTGTACTTAACTGTACTTTAGTGTACTCGACTATGTCTGGACTTTACTTAATTAGTCTGATTCAGTACTTGATGATCTTTGTGTAGTCTGAAATGGTCTTGACCAATGCTCGACCTGTCTCGACCTGTCTTGACTAGTCTCGACCTGTCTCGACTAGTCTTGACCTTCAAATTTAGTTTTGACTGGTGTAAATTAGCCCATCTAACTAAATTAAATATTGATCTTACAAAATTCAAGCTTATTAGGTAGTTTATTTTATTGCTGTGAAATGAAAGAATTTAATTTTACAATAGGTAAAAATTAAAATTATTATATAAATTCAGATAGGCATCTTTAATTTTTTTTATAACTTTTTCAAATCAACTTGGATTTTCATCAAACTATGTAGCTATCTTAGATATATATTAAGCTTACTAAATCCCAGGTCATTTTATTTTTTCTTGTATTGCTGTCAAATTCAAGAATTAAATTAATCTATTTATTTTTTATCTATTTGTGTTATTAAGGAAGCTACCATTTAATTTCTACATGTTCAATGACTAACAACATGAACAAAAGTCTTACCACGGATATGATTCCACGCCTTTAAGAAGGTTGATCTTGAAAATAAAGTCCCTTTGAACTGGTCTTTAAATAAGGATTTCTGTGTATCGAAATCTTTAAGCTGAACACTCTCCATCCACTCCTAAAACCTGAAATATTCAAATAAGTCAACGAAATGTATTGCTTGACCCTTATAGGTGTAATTTTGCAATACAGATTAGTATTAACAAAAACCATAAAGCCTTGAACCTGATCGCGTTCAGTTATATTTAGAAAAAAATATATGCTTTGCGAATTGATGTATATCATGTATTTAAGACGCCAAAATCTAGGACGCAATTACATCGGACATTTTAAGGGCAAACGTATTTACCCATTTCAAGGCAAATATTTGTAGTCAAATATAGTTAAAAGTACAATTGCATCAATGCCAATTTTACAACAACATAAATGAATTAATATCTTCCTTTTCTTAAAAATTGTATCACCTTTTAAATTTTTCTAGCTATTGTAGTTTTCAAGATTATAGGAAAAGTTAGCTTACTACCAGTTTAATGCTTTGAACTCTGGTGGATAGCTTTCGCATTCGCATTTCCTTAAAAACGTAAAATATTGGTAAAACTCATCCTGTTACTGATAATTTGAGTATTTGTAACTTATGTGCAAATTGCGTATTGTTGATCATTTCTTGCTACATCTATTTTAGATGTTAAAATAATTGGCTATAACGCAAAAGTCATTATTATAGATCATGTATATAGTGCTATAACTAAACTTCTAGATTTGATCTTTTCGGTAATGCATATATTGTCTTCATTATTATTTTTAATGTATCTTTTATAGTTACTGTAGACTATTTTGAAACAAAATGAAACTAGAGGCTCTAAAGAGCCTGTGTCGCTCACCTTGGTCTATGTGAATATTAAACAAAGGAAGCAGATGGATTCATGACAAAAATGTGTTTTGGTGATGGAAATGTGATTGTACATCTTACTTTACTGAACATTCTTGCTGCTTACAATTATCTCTATCTATAATGAACTTGGTCTAGTAGTTTCAGTGGAAAATGTTAGTAAAAATTTTCAAATGACTACTAAGGACAATAACTCCTTAGGGGGTCGATTGACCATTTCGTTCATGTTGACTTATTTGTAAATCTTACTATGCTGAACATTATTGCTGTTTACAGTTTATCTTTATCTATAATAATATTCAAGATAATAACCAAAAACAGCAAAATTTCCTTAAAATTACCAATTCAGGGGCAGCAACCCAACAAAGGATTGTCCGATTCATCTGAAAATTTCAGGGCAGATAGATCTTGTCCTGATAAACAGATTAATTTTGCTCTAAATGCTTTGGTTTTTTTAGTTATAAGCCAAAAACTGCATTTTACCCCTATGTTCTATTTTTAGTCATGGTGGCCATCTCGGTTGGTTGGCCGGGTCACCGGACACGTTTTAAAACTAGATACCCCAATGATGATTGTCGCCAAGTTTGGTTTAATTTGGCCCAGAAGTTTCAGAGGAGAAGATTTTTGTAAAAGTTAACGACGACGGACGACGGACGCAAAGTGATGGGTAAAGCTCACTTGGCCCTTTGGGCCAGGTGATCTAAAAAAGAAAACCTGTTAAATTCGTCAATTAAGAAAAATAAAATTTCTCGTTAACACATGACCAGTACTGAACCATTTCCGGTCATTATCGCACCCTGGTGGATAATGACGTTTAAAGTCTTTAACATTTCTAAAACAATAACTGAAACCAAGCAAAATGTACTTTCTTGAAAGTGAATTTTAATGAACTGTTGAAATTATAAGATTTATTGATTACTTGTTGGTGTTTAATGCAACTTTCATCACTTTTGGCTATAATATTATAGTGGATGTCAGCTTTTGATTGCCCAAACGCTAAAAATAATTGTCAATCAAAACTACAAAATGTATTGAAAAATGTAATTTTAAATTAGAAAAATGTGAAATTATAAAAAAAAATCGTTCTCATTTTTTTCTGCATTGGCATAAGCCAAGACTAAGTTAACTTAAGCTACAGTACCTTTTAAAAAAAATCCTAATCCTCCAGGTATGATATATTTTATTTTTCCCCATTTGAAACGTCCAAGCACAAGATAAAAATCACCACTGTTTAATACAATGTCCCAACTTGCCATAATGAATATCCTACCAATGAGTGTTTAATTAATAATATGTTCCCACTAATTTATACTTCTCACCCTAGCCTGCATGTCAATCACAGTAAAAATTTGACCCTTCTCTTGAAAACAGCCGGTATTTGACACGCCCACATCGGTCTAGATGTGTACTTTGAAATAATCGTCGATTTTATAATTCCACCATGGTTTTCCTAATTTAAAATGTGTTCTTTTTATTTCTTTCAATGCTTATGATATCCGATGCCGTATTTAGCGACAGCGAAGATGAGACAGAAAAGGGACAGGTATGTATAATTTTATTTCAACTTATTTTCAAATTAAAATCGTTATCATGGCGAATGTACGCATAATATGATATACACTTTATGAAAAAAAGCAATAAAGGTTACGTTCAAGTGCGTAAAACAAGTATTACCATTCCTTAAAACCACAAAGGAATTTCCAATATTGCAAACGTGTATTTTCAGCACATTTTTCATTCCACGCATGTATCTATTTTCTCCCCGAGTGTGATAGATATATGATATATGTACATTGTCGGAAAATATACAACTTATGTGTATGAGCATTCGAAACATGACGAAAAACTAACTTCGCCGAGCTTTTCTCAGACTCGTAGCAAGTACTTATATTTGTTTTCTCCGAAAATAAACGTATATTATTTTTATCCTGAAATTTACACCATTCACTTGAAATTTTAGTTGTATAAAATCTAAAAAATTTGTCCCTTATTTTTCAAAGAATTTGACATGTAGCTTAACGCGGACCCCAAAAATTAACTGTTACGTAAAAAAAGGAATATCCGCATTACCGCTCGTTCAATATGGAAGTCGGACAACAGAACATTAATTTGAACAAGTAGAAATAAAGCAACAACAAAAATATTAGTGTACCTGTTGTTTGTACAATAGTTGGCTGATTGCAGGATAAAGGAAATATAATATAAGCGAATATACAAACACCGTTTAACTTTATTTAAAAACGTTGATCGATTAACTGATAATTGCATGCTTAACGTTTAGTTGCATGTTTTTGAAATACAAAAAAGTAGCAGTTTATACTGTATAGCTGTCCATTATTAAGTATCCTTCAAGGCAACGTATTTATTCGTATACTAGATAACATTTTACAAATAGAACTAGACAGATGCATCTTATACTAGATAAGGATCCTCCATTTGATTTTTATGGGGGGAGGGGGGGGGGGGGGGGGGTGCTAGGATGAAATTTGAAAAAAATAGGCAAGACAGGAGTTTTGAGTTAAAAAAAAAAAGGCAGGATGAGACACTTGCAAAAAAGTCAGGATGACAATTTATGTAAAAAAAGTCAGGATAAACTAAGAAAAAAAAAGCAGGACCGGATAAAGTGAAAAATAAAAAGGCAGGAGAGATTAAAACTAAAAAAAAATGCAGGACAAGATTTTTCATCCTAGCCCCCTCCCCCCCCCCATAAAAATCAAATGGTAGCTCCCTAACATTGTACAAATATAACTAGACAGATGCATCCTGATACCTCTGCACGCAGAATACATATGTATAGTATGTGATTCTAGTACTGTCAACGGTACAGAACATTTTCTTTTTTCCCATTGCAATGAATAAAGACGATAGAATGTCTATGTTGTCTAAAATTGCTAAATTGCAAAAGTTACTGACAGGGCTTTCAATAATGGCTAAAGTCATCACAAAATAATTTTGCTATCTAAGAGCATAAAACGTGTGTACATTTAGAATATATCATCTTTTAAATGCGTATATCTTAAAAAGTCAAATATAGCACATGAAGTTGACTAAAGTCCTTAAGCGTGATAAAGATATTTATTATGCTAATGTTTTTAAATTGGAAAGGTAGCAATGTTGATACGAAACTCTACTAGTACTGCCAAGCTTATGTTTGTAATGTTCATGTAACCCCGATTTAAACTTCTCATGGGCGGATCCAGCCATTTTAAATAGGGGGGTTCATGACCCACGACAAAAAAAAGGGGGGGGGTCCAACGTCATGTCCCAATTCAAATGCATTGATCGTCCAAAAAAAGGGGGTTCAAACCTTGGATCCACCACTGCTTCTCTTCTCTTCTATTCTATTCTATTTATTCGATAGGACACATTTCCACACATTTAAAACTTGACGGTGACACCGTCAAGTTTTAAATGTGTCTAATGTAATTTAATTTTGTTTTAATCTTTAATGAGGTCTTAATTTATTGATGTTATTGCATTTGTCTATCGGTTGTCCTTAATTTGCACACAGCAACAGTTAAAATAAAAATAAGAATGGTTATGAATAAAGGAGGAATAAAGGTAAAACAATTAGACTGCCAAAATCATCCGTGAGCTAATATAAAAAAAGGGCATTGACAATTTGGCGGGAAATCATTCTCTCTATATTTTTCATACATTTAACATTTGCACCTTTTTTCTTACAAAAACTTTTAAAAAAATAACAAGGATTTTATTAGATTTTTAAATAGAACTTTGTGTAATAACATTATGAAAATATATAAAAGTAGGGGTTAGCGGGCAAAATATTTTGGGAAAGTACATAAAAAAACCCAGAGGATTCCGAATATCTTGCAAAAATCCTAAAACAACATGAATAAACATCCTAAGACGCTTAAAAAACGTTTTACTCACTTACAATGTACAAACGATTTTTATGAATTAATGTATAAATACGAATAAGCATAGAGTATTACATGGTATTCATTTGTTCCGCTCTTTAACGAATGGCCAGTTTAGGTGCATGTATAATGAACCTATCTGGTTTTCCAGATTTTTGTATACTACATGTAGTATACATAATTGTTTATTTATGATTACGATAAAATAGCTTGTGTTGTATCATAATATGTTTACTGTCTCAGACGCGAGATGTGGTAATGTTGTTATAATTTTTACTACAAACTTGAGTTTTCATCGCAGATAAAGATCAGTAATTTTACATAAAATTTTACAATGATTCGTTCGTTCATTAGAAACTATATTATCTCTGACATATATCAATACAATAACTAGTAATCGACTTGTCAATTGGTTTTACATTTTACATCATCTGAAAGGTGTATGCACTAAACCACTTCTTTATTCAGCTACACAAGAAAGATCCCATGTGGTTTGATTCTTCAACTGCCCGGAAACGTTTAATATTAAATGATATCCGTGTTATAAAATGAATGAAAGCTAGTGTATATATGAGTGGTTTACTATTTTCGACTTTAAAACTATTTCCATTAAACAACCATCTATGATGCATAATACATGTAATACTGTACTAGCTATCAAACACATACAAAACAAAAGCGTAAGAAAACTAACTATTATTTACGGTATTAAACTTTTTTCAGAGAAATTTTATCTATATAATATCATGGTAAAACAGCATAATTACTTTTTGGGATGTTTTATAGTAATTAGTCTAGATCTGATGTGTGACATGGCACAGTATTTAAAAAAAAAATGAACAGAACGACTGATGAAGATATTACATGTAAAGAATACTTATATGACGACATGTTTTTTTTTCATAACTATTACTTTTATGTATGCACGTTTTTTAAAATTAGTGTTATAAAATAGTTATTCTAAGTTAAATGTTGTTTGGTTTGTTTTTTTTTTTTGCGTAGATTTAACATAACAAATCACTGCATTGTGTGCAAAGTGGCGCAACAGCATTACAATAAAGCGGTCGTAAGGATTTACAGGCTACCCGTAAGTCTTTAACAATGAGAAAAAAATATCACATACTATACTCATGGTCGATTCAACAAAACTTAATCTTCTTTTCTGTATTTTGAAAATATATATATTGAATAAAATTAAGGGATATCGAGATGAAAAATATGATCGAATGGAGCTATAGATTGTTTAAAAATAATTTAGATTTAAAAACTCGTTGGAAACGCTTTATAATTACTTCATTCAAAAAACAAATGCATACATTTTACGAACTGGACTCGACGATCTTTCAAATCGTTCCCTCAAGATACTATGTTGTTCCCACAAGATAAATATCTCGTTTCCTAAAGATGATATGTCGTTCCCTCAAGATGTTATGTTGTTCCCCAAGATAGTCATCTTGTTCCCTCAAGATGATATGTCGTTCCCTCAAGAGATCATGTCGTTCCCTCAAGATATTATGTCTTTCCCTCAAGAAACGATGTTTTCCCCTCAAGATGATATGTCGTTCCCTCAAGATGCTATGTTGTTCCCTCAAGATAGTTATCTCGTTCCTTCAACATAGCAATATCAATACAATGTTAAAACTATGTTGAGGGAACAACATAGTATTTTGAGGAAACGACATAATAACATGAGGAAACGACATAACATCTTGAGGGAACAACATAGTATCTTGAGGGAACGACATAGCATCTTGAGGGAACAACATAACATCTTGAAGGAACAACATAGTATCTTGAGGGAACGACATAACATCTTGAGGTAACAACATAGTATCTTGAGGGAACGACATAGCATCTTGAGGGAACAACATACCATCTTGAAGGAACGACATAGTATCTTGAGGGAACGACATAATATCTTGAGGAAACGACATATTATCTTGAGGGAACGAGATAACTATCTTGTGGGAACGACATAGTATCTTAAGTGAACGACATAGCATCTTGAGGGAACGAGATAGCTACATTGTATCTTGTGGGAAGGACATATCATCTTGAAGGAACGACATAGTATCATGAGGGAACAACATATTTTTTTTTCTTTCATGTTCGCATTCTGCCACCGTAGTTTCATGACCAAACTTCAATCTGAATGTTTTTTTTAATTGATATACATATTTAGACTAACTTAAAGACCTTGGGCCGGTTTCACGACGCTATCCTAAGACATGTCATAAGACATATCTTAGGACATGTCTTATGATCCTCTTATGACTATCCTAGGACATATCTAATATCTCGTCTCGAAGCTGTCTTAGGATCATCTTAGCTAAGACATCCTAAACCTGTCGCAAGTTCTTTAAATTTTCAAATATAAATATGATTTACGGAAAAAAAATCATGTAAATGTAGTATGTCTTACTATAAATTATTCTAAATGTATTGATTAATATAATGACATAATTTGCAAAATAAATATAAAAAAATAAAAGTAATTTATATATAAATTATCTTTAAACAATATATCAATATAAATACGAAATTTTCAATGCAAAATTAAGAAAGAAGAATATAAAATTATGACATTGTTTTGGTACAAGTGAGTTGAATTCAATTTCTGCTTTATTAGTTATAAAAGGTTAAGGGATAAAATCGTGCAATTTTTATATCAATACATCGAATTTTCATTGTTGTAACATAAATTGGATTTTTTCCTTTGATGTTTTTATGAAATAATTTGCTTAAAAAGTGTGGTGAGGGAAAACCATGGTATATTATATGCAAATTTATGTTGTACCATACTTTGCTAATTAAATATGCAACTCGACTAGAATCCAAAGGAAAAAAGGCGGAGCTTCAGACATGGTATAACATATTCGTTTTCATGTTATTCCATGGCTGAAGCTCCACCTTTTTTTAAAAAAATGTATCCGCCTCTAAAATATTTAGGAAACTGTAAAACGTACTAAAAGGTCAAGATCTTCATTTGCTTTCATTTTATAAGAAAAAGCAATAAATTATGTGTACCACATTTCAGGAAACCCTTTTCAAACTACATAGGATTGTTACGAATTCCCTTAATTTTGGAAACAATTACTAAATGTTTCTTCTTTCAGTTTTGAAAAAAATAAAATGTAAAACTATCATTTCCTTTGCGAAAATTCAATTTAAATTCGATTTAAAAAGGGGGGTACCTATACAAAAAGGAATAAATATCGGCTACAAATATCTGTGAAAAAACACGATTAGGGGACGTACACTATCTACGCCCCTGAATCCGCCACTGTTAAAATATTGTTTTATCATTAAAATTGTGTTTGAATAAATAATTTAATAAAATAACGGAAGAGAAGCATTTTTTAATTAGATGAAAATTCTGTAAAATATGATTAATTTGTATGATACATTGAAAAAAAAAAAAAAAAACAATTCTTACCGTCATTAGAATAATTATTTAATCCTTGTCGCTGGAATCCGACACTTTTGTTTACCTCAGTCTGATGACATTATGAAATTACCTGCGCCGACAATCATACACGGGGCGCAAAACTAAAAAAAAATCGGGGAAAATACGACATTTTCTTTACTTTCTGCAAATACAGGGGTTCTATTACATGAAATATACAGACGATCATACACGAAGCGCAAAAGTGACTTGCGCGAGCTTCCATTTCATTGGATAAAACTGTAACGTGATCAATTTCCAATATTAGTTGAAGGTCTTGAAGCTGTCAATCATTTTATTTATATTACAAATTTTATATACCATGTGTCTTACTCATTAACATATTTAAACAAACTCATCCTTCGGATTCGTTTGTTTAAATATGTTAACTCGTAAAAACCATGGTATATATATACTAGTCAACAAAAGAAACGATACACGACTTTGAAATAAAATTTATCAAAAAGTATTAAATATAAAAAAAAATGAGATACACTATTTTAAAAAGCTTTCATTTGCAATGTATTCACATGTGATAATGAAACTCAAAACTTGTCGGAAAGCATCTAAATTCAGTGTAAACGATCGTAGGGTGCAAATTAGTTTTGCGGAAAGTTGAATAAAAAATCGACACATAATTTTCTAAGTTCTAAATAAAATTTCTAATTTGTTTTAAAATATTCAATATGCTAATCAAGTAATGTTCATGTTGTAAGTAATGGGTTGAAATATTGTTTTTTTTTCAAATTTTTGGGAAAAAAGTGTTTTTTGAAATCTCAAAAAATCCAAAAAAATATATTTTTATTTTCGTCTCAAATCAATGCTTTAGATATGCAAACAACACACTGTAAATTTAGAACCTTTCGGATAAGTTTTAAGATTGTTACCGCTTTTTGAATATCACTTTACACAAACTGTCTATGGTAAATCAGTTGATAATGTATACATTTTAACGATTTCTCGTGGGGACAAACTTTGCTTAACAAATAAACGAAGAAACTGTATGATTATTAAAAACAATTTGATGGCAAACACTGTCTTTACCTTTAAATAAGAGGTTGGCATCATTATTTGGAACTTCTTTTTTTTTAAATTGTCGTTTTATGTAAATTTTGTAAAAAACAAAAAATCGCGAAAAAAAACGTCACGAAAGGAAAAAATATATTTTTTTTAACGGATTTATATTTCCATAATGATTAAGTATTACTTCTTTCAATATTGGTCCATTGAATGGAAAACTTTATCTTTAATTTGAAAAAAAGTCTAATATCGTTTCTTTTGTTGACCAGTATAGTACTTGACAAATCCTGATAATCCGTCAATGTATACATGTTTTAAGCAGGAACAGGGGAATAAGATATTTTTTTTCAAAATTAATATAAAAAAATAGTGTTATTTATATAAATAAACGTATAACTATCCTAAGACCATCATAAGACACCTCTCGCGTTGTCCTAACTTTATGACCAACTTTAAGAGATGTCCTAATTTAGGACCGCTTTGTGAAACCCACTTAGGACTAAGATATGTCGTAATACCATCCTAAGACATGTCTTAGTCCTAAGACAGCTTCGTGAAACTGGGCCCTTATTGCTAAACAATTGATAATTCAATAAAAGGCTATTGTTACAGTTTTCAGTCATGATTTACCTCAAAATTTAGTGAGTCAGGGGCCTGGTTTTCGAAAGTATCTTATGACTAAGACATGTCTTATGATGGTCTTATGACATGTCATAGTCGTAAGATATGTTTTCGAAAGTGTCCTAAGTGACGAATTGTCATAACTTTTGTGGTAAACTTAAGACCCCTCGCGACATGACTTATGATGGTCTTATGATTGTAAACTAAAATTTTAATTACTTTTCATGTTTAATTTCATGTTAATTGCAATACAAATATTTGTTGTGTATCTCAGTTAGCTTAATAGTAAGGATTTTATTTTTCTCAACTACGTGAACTAAAATTTGAATCTCCTGCGACATATAATTTTGAATTCTTTTCTAATAGTCATGGTTTTGTATAATACATATACATATTACTTAGTTCCTAGTATAGTTAATAGAACCATATCAACGTATGTGCACGGGCATTTCGATAAGCGGGTACTCGATGTACCGAATCTAAAAAGTATTCACATTTAAAAAAAAGTATGATTATACACGAAAACGAAGTTCAAGTTTATTATTTATCACAAACTAATTTTTAACAAATTTTCAAGTCAAATATCAATTCCTTTTTATATAAAATTTCTTGTCCATTATATGAAAGAAATAAACTATTCGTAAATATTAATATGTTCATACTTTTCATTTTAATTTTTATATTTATCACTTTTTAATCATTACTTAAAATATTAGAAAATATTGTTCACTTATGACAGTCATAAGAGCACCAAAGCTACGACTCTCTTAAGACAGCTTTGATTTACATCCTATGACATATCATACGATAGTCATACGATGATCATAAAATATGTCCTAAGATATATCTTATGACATATCTTATGATACTTTCGAAAACCAGGCCCCAGGACTCTAAATTTTTGTTGAATAATAAATGTTTGAATACAATATATATATTTCTATCTTTATAAGCATCTTTTCGTGCTTTTAGTTTGTTAAAGGAGAAATAGTGAACAAAATTAATAAGAACAAATAACACATTATACGTTTTTAGTAAGTTTAGGTAATTTTTTTTAACATTATACTTTTGTAAACTCCATGGTATATAATGCTACTTTGATAAAATATAATCTCCAAAGTCATGAAATAGTAAATACAGAAATGGTTTGATCCTTTTGGTAATTCGGTATTTTACAGATAAATGCATGGATTCAATTTTACAGTCATCATTACGCTTTCAAAATGCTAGCAGAAATTACTATTCCGTTGAAGCCTTTGCGATTTTCTTTTATTTTCAAGCGTCATAAGTTTATTTGTCTCTATAGATTTGACCACAATGTTTATCTAGAAACAATATTTAACTTATTAAAACTGCAAGTATTCTGCATGTATGATTTATTTCTCATGCCATAGTTTATTAATTTAGAAATATTTACATAGCCATGCAGTAGTGAACAGACAATTTGTGTAGTAATCAATCCTCCTGAGAAAATAAAATGACCAACGATTGCATGATAGTTATAAAGTAATGTACGAGATAACTAATGACCGCAAAATCTGAAGTTTATCCCAACAAATTCCCATCTGCTAATTCCTCAATGTCTTGTTTCATGATTTACATGAACGATCAGATTCAGTATAATTATTTCCGGAGTTACTAACATGACTGACATGTTTAACCCCGCCACATTATTTATGTGTGTGCCTGTCCCAAGTCAGGAGCCTGTAATTCAGTGGTTGTCGTTTGTTTATGTGTTACATATTTGTTTTCATTAATTTTTTGACATAAATAAGGCCGTTAGTTTTCTCGTTTGAATTGTTTTACATTGTCTTATCGGGGCCTTTTATAGCTGACTATACGGTATGGGCTTTGTTCATTGTTGAAGGCCGTACGGTGACCTATAGTTGTTAATGTTTGTGTCATTTTGGTATTTTGTGGATAGTTGTGTCATTGGTAATCATACCACATCTTCTTTTTTATATTCTCACTAAACATGCTCAGTATACAATATATGTTATTTCAATTGAACACAACACTACTGCACAAAAACAAATGCAAAATAAAACCGCGAAGAGCCTTAGGCCGCCATCATCGTCATTGTGTTTAACTAAAATATTTAAGTTATAATATGAAATCTACTTCAACATAATATGCTACGAAATGAGGCCTGTATGGTTTATTGCATAGGGCTACGTAACGTTTTCCCTTGACCTAAAATTATCCAGTTATGCAGGGTTCTGTTCGAAGAATGAAACCAAAGTACTGAAATACTGAAAATCGGATGACCGCAAGTTCTTGTGAATGGTCCGAGAAGCACTTGTCTCAGAAAAAAACCCATATCTATACCTGAAAATGAGGTTTTATGTGCAGAAATAATTTTTTTCTTGGACAAGTTCGTGCGTAGATAAATTAATGTCAGGGAATTCATCCTCACCGTAATGACTATTATATTGAAGTACGTGATACAAATCCGTATAATTACTCAGGTATATTATTGTTATATAGTATATTAATACTTGTATATTACAGTTACGTGTATTTTCATTGTATATCATTCTATTCTTCTATATTAATAATAGTGCAGTGCTAGTGCATGGTTGAGTTATCGTTGCTTAAGATTGCAAACGTTCTTGAGATATTCTACCGCATGTGTGTGCATATTTATTTTGAATGATTTTTCACTAAATGTTTATACGTATAACAAAACATTTTAATATTATTAATTTATCTTTTTAAAAAAAGTATGTGATGAGTATTCATTGAAGAAATGGATTTTTAACAAGCGATAAGGAATATAAGTTTGCACTTGATGATGTCTTCATCATGTTTATAGATCGGTTCAAAAAACCAAAACGAATATTACGTAATGGAAATCTAGGCGATAGCAATACACCGGAATGCCCTCATCCGCTGTAAAAATTGATAATTTACAACACCTGGCATTCTTGACCTTGAAATACATTTTAAAGAAACTATATCTATACACACAGAAATACAAAAGTAGCTGTCAATCACAGCATGTATTCCGAGGATTTATTATAGGTGAAGCAATACGGCAAATAAGAAATATAAGTGGCCATAACAAATCAATAAACGATGTAACTAATGTCAAAGTGAAATTATTAGATAGGGGTTATTATAACGTCTAAATATGTGAAATAAAATTGAGAATGGAAATGGGGAATGTGTCAAAGAGACAACAACCCGACCAAATAAAAAAACAACAGCAGTAGGTCACCAACAGGTCTTCAATGTAGCGAGAAATTACCGCACCCGGAGGCGTCCTTCAGCTGGCCCCTAAACAAATATATGCTAGTTCAGTGATAATGAACGCCATACTAATTTCCAAATTGTACACAAGAAACTAAAATTAAAATAATACAAGACTAACAAAGGCCAGAGGCTCCTGACTTGGGACAGGCGCAAAAATGCGGCGGGGTTAAACATGTTTGTATTTATATTGATGCTTTTTATCAATTGACGTAGTGAATTATTACAACAAAACAAATCGAAACAAAAAAAAAATATTCGGTTTTAATGATCTTTAAAAACTAAATATAACCCATATACATGTATACGTAAGATTAAGAAAAGTAAGTACTAAGTAAGTAAATTTTGTTTAGGGTCGGCTTATATATACACAATAACAAAACATGAGCTCTGACTACTGATGCTAAATTTGGTTGATTATGATATAGGGAATTACTGAAGCAGGACCGGAGCGGGCCCCCTCTTAGGCAGTCAGTGGGCCCCGGCTTGTGAAAAATTCCGAATCTGCCACTGATCAATGGTATAGTGTTTCATGTATACAAACCTTTGGATATGGTAATTAGGTGCAAATGTCAAAATAATCGGATTTATATCATCTATGACTAGCATCAGTGGAAATACTACATTAGAATAATAGAGATTAATTAGTTTGACAAATAGCTAATGCATTTACAAGTCGACTGTGGTTTAACCGCATGAAAAATAAATACTGGCATCTGATTTGTTTCAGATACTTCTGATATTATCAAGCAGGTGATAATATGAACCCATAATTGATATTTGAATTTATCAACTATTATATATCATGTAGCAAGAAATTTTAACCTATTCCAGCGGCCCATTCCTGTCACTCATTGCATAGTAAGTGCCCCCTCTCCACCCCCGAGTAAACTTAAAGCATATCTTACGATATCATTTTATTAATGATTTTATATTAGACATTGAACATTCATTTTTTGTGGAGGTGGAGGCGGCAAGAACTTTTTAAATAATTATTGTGGGTTCCCATTGAAAATAACAGGATTTAAAAACAAAATTGTTCATATTGAGATAAAAATCGAATGTCGAAAAAAATGATAGTCCGAGAATCAAAAATTCCTTAACACGCATGATAGTAACTACTTTCACAACGAGAGGATTTCCCTCAATAATCGTGGTTAATCCTTTAATAACAGATAGAAACTATTCCAATCAAAATGTACAAATGCATTAATTATTTTGTTTATATAAAAGCTTTAAGAAGTAGGCACTTCACATCGGTGTTAATATTTACGCACCCAGTGGCAAGTTGTCATAAATCACGCACTATGAAGCTGGGGTTATAAAACGATTTTTTTTTGGCACAGACATTTTATGAAGATAATATGGTATTCAAAATTAAAACTATGATTAATTTAATTGATCGATGTGTGCAGCCGATATGTTTTATTACTAGATGCTTCGTTGCATTGTCATAAAAGGAAAATTAACATAGTTTACTCAGACCTAATAGGCCTCAAAAGAATTTTCTACTTTTTGCGTGATACTTTTTTTATTGCATAATTGATAGGCATGGGATATACTTTTATTAAGTACAAATTGCGTTAAAAAAAGCAACAGCAACCTATATTTTTTTTTTTACTAAAACATACTACAATTTTCTTTAATACGGTTTCGTTCTTAAAATCAACATTCAAAGGCTGCCTAAGACATGTACTAAAAAAAAATGGCGATGGTCAGTTTATTTTGCTGTTGAGCATAGTTTACAAAGTCATTGCATATCGGTTTTCTTTAATAAAATAAAATAAATATATTTAGGCTAGTGAACAGGATAAAGAAGAAAAAACGGATTACTTTTGAAAAGTCACAAAATACATTCTCATGTTGTACCGTTGTACCACTGTCCCAGGTTAAAGGAGGATTATGATCCCGCGAACATGATTACCCCCCCCCCCCCCCCCCCCCCCCCGCCCCCCATTATGTATGTATGTGCCTGTTCCATGTCAGGAGCCTGTAATTCAGTGGTTGTCGTCTTTTTATGGGTTACATATTTGTTTTTATGAATTATGACATGTGAGAAGCAAAATGTATGTTTAACACGCATATTCATTAGAATATTTTTTGTATGGAGCGCGAGAGGGTCAAAAAGCGGAATTGAGTATTGTGTTATTCAAAATCAATTTCTCGACCATGCTTTCATGGCATCACTTAAGTATTGGCAGGCACACCAGCAGCTGCCCTTAGTCAATGCACTACTGTTGTGGCCACAAAAAACTTGTCCCGTGTTGACGTAAAGCGAATGTAGCGCTCCTCCCTTGACGATGGTTGTTTTTGGTCTACGACATATTGACCTATCCAGTGCTGTTTGTTGATAACTGTTTTTAGTCTATAAACTGTTGACTTATGCACATTAAATCGATCCACTACGTCAGTAACACTCATGCAAGCATCAACCATTCCAAGAGCCATCTGACGGTCATTTTCGGAGAGGCCTGGTTGACGCCCCATGCAATTTTTTCAAACGTTTGTGTGTTTTTCTTACCAATGGTGTGTTTCTGAACGTTAGTGCAAAAACAAATTAAATTTCGTCTTAAAAGTACAGGTACAGAAGGTAAAACATCAATTACACGCGTAAAGCTAAAACGGCGCAAAATCAATCACCTGGAAAAAAGTACGACTGCTTAAAAATACAGGTAATACTAAGGATTATATCAATGATGTTTATTAAAAAAAAATCCAGAAACAACCAAAAAAAAATTTAAAAAAAAGTGTTGCTAAACTTTAATGGCTCAGTATAGGTTAATTTAATTATTAAGGAATTGTTTAATCTTGTCATTGTTTTAATGTCATTTACAATGATTATTTTATTTGACGACACATTTGTTCTGCTATTTTACACACGATTATCTCTGCCTTTGCCTTTACTTGTATTGAGTTATTTGAAATAGAAAAGCATGTATTTCATAATCATAAATGATAAATTTATAGAAACCACCATTGCAGAGTGCTGGAATGTGACAAGAGTTCAATGCCACCAAATATTACAATTATAGATCACCACACAGCCTTCAACAATGAGTAAAATCAATGTCCATAATCAGCTATAAATATTACAAAACAACAATGCAAATATAGAAAAATTCAAACTAGAAAATTTCAAATAGCCCTCAGTAGAAATGATCCGAAATAGTGCGATACACAGATTATCAGTTTTGTGCATACATAATTATATTGACTGAAAAGATTCACATTATGACTGACTAAATTATGCTATTACTAGATAGTAATATCTATTAAACCGATTATCTTTACTTTTCCACTTTAAGGATGAACTACATATTTAAAAGTTCATGGTTAATCATGAAGAGACATAAAAAAAGAAATATCATTTTTTTTTTGTTATCTGTTAGAAGTCAAGCCTACTAAAATGGTACAGCCTCGGTGGTTTAGTATTCTTATAGAATATTTTGCATTATAATTGAATATAAAATCTATGAAAAATTTATATGTGTTTACATGCATACGTATGTGTTTAAGTCGACTTCTGCGGGTGTCTGGGACATTCTTAATACAATGTATCTTGATATACAAAAAGCAACATGGATTTCAACCAATATTTTGTCTTTTCATAATTAATATCGAAGTTTAATTCGGTTATGTTACAAATATAGCATATACCATACCACATCAAGAAGGGGGAAAACATTACAACTACGATGACAAAACAACTAAAAGCAACACGGTAGGGAGGAATAACACATATTGGTGTGTATGTTTATTGGACATACTGTACTTGCTAAGGCAGTATTATATACTTGCAATTATTTTAGTCAGCTACAGCTATTTAGTGGACAACAAACTCCTGTTTTGACACATCAAGTAATGAATGAGCAAGATAAATAAAATAACATATTTAAGGTTTGAATTATAATTTTTGCAGGGTGGAACGTTGCCTCCAGTATTGTATATTCAAGCGGACAACTGCTGGCGGGAAAACAAAAATAAATATGTTTTATCGTTTTGCGAGTTACTGGTGCACATGAAAGTATTTCAAGAGGTAGACATTTGATATCTTATAGCCCACAGTAATCATACTACTGTTAGATAATAGAATTCCTATCTAAAAAAATTCAGGGAATACAATCATGACAATGGACACACGTATTTTTATGCCCCACCTACGATAGTAGAAGGGCATTATGTTTTCTGGTCTGTGCGTCCGTTCGTCCGTTCGTCTGTTCGTCCGTCCGTTCGTCCGTCTGTCCCGCTTCAGGTTAAAGTTTTTGGTCAAGGTAGTTTTTGATGAAGTTGAAGTCCAATCAACTTCAAACTTAGTACACATGTTCCCTATGATATAATCTTTCTAATTTTAATGCCAAATTAGAGTTTTTATCCCAATGTCACGGTCCACTGAACATAGAAAATGAAAGTGCGAGTGGGGCATTCGTGTACTGAGGACACATTCTTGTTCCTACTGAATTGATCGGTGATTCCTCCTACCATTGTTATAAGGGTCGTATCATTATGTATTAACATGAATAACTGTATCCAAATGAACATGATGAATAAGATATAATAAAGAGAGAAAATATACCGACGGAGAATCATAATGAAAAGTCGATTAAAATAAATCATCTCAATATTCAACAGTAAAACAACTAAGACAAACCATTACATAAAAATATAAAGTAACTCCAATACCACCGGAAAACTCGGTTAACAGCTCCTCGAGGGACACCCGTCGTATTTTTAGACTAACTGAATTCATGATATGGAACACCGTCCCTGAAATAATGTATCAAGTGTAATATATAAATACTCCACATACATCCACTATCATGACTGTCGCAATATTGCTTCAGAGAAATGTCAAAACAATTAGCAAACGAATGCACATACAAGAATCGTAATGCGGACAGTTTTAAAATATAAATCAATATAAAATTTGATATAATTTTTTATGAAAATATTTTTTTTTGCAGGTTCACCTTTCTTTTCTGTATGTTGGACACACACATGAGGATATTGACGCCGGTTTTCAGCAAAATAGTAGATTCCCTCCGTCGAAATGACGCAGAAAAAATCCCTGAGCTTTTGGATCTCTTACCAAATCCAAGCAACTTAATTTGGCAATACGATATTAGGAACTGGCTTCAACCATTTATTGCTGATGTACGGAAACATATCAAGCCATTACAATATAGATTTACAATGGATGAAGTATCTAATAAGATTAAACTGTGTTACAAATCCAATCATGCGGGGCCTTGGAAGATTTCAACAAGTGGAATGTTCATGTTTAACGATAAAGGTGAAGTAGAATTGCCAAAGGGTGTACCAAAAGTATCCACGCCAGTTTTTGACAAAATATTTATCGAAAAAATTGAAAGTGGAATTAATGACTGGAAATGTCTCTTCATGGATCAAATGTCAAACGCGTTGTCTTTGCTTGCTAATATCACTGAGAAAACTAAATATTTATCTTCTTTTCAAATTAAATATTTTTCATTTGAGCAAAACATCTGGACGTTTTATTAGCAAACTCAACTCGAAATCGGTAATTGACTACTTTATAATATTTATTTGTTTTTCTTTAATCATCAACTAACAACATTTAAGGTCGAAATCAATCGTTGTTGTTTCATGTATTTTCAGGAAATACGAAGAACATGACAACTAGACGCACCATATATAGCTCATATGTATATGGCTATATATGTCAAAAGAAACAGATATTTTATTCTATAATACAGGAACTAATAGAACTCATTTTCTTTTTTGATTTGATTTGTTATATACATGAGGTATCATATTTGTTGTGGCTATTTTACCTAGCAGTTGAACAACATATGGTTTCAACAGCAACAGAACAATTATGTTTTATTCAAAATAATGTGCATGCTTTAATATGTAATTTTCAAGAGTTTAAATTTTCTACTTGTGCTGTACTGACATTACACAGTTTGTAATTATGTTTTCTCTTGAAAAAACATTGATTTCTATCTCGTTTACTTTCCTTTAATTTGATGGATACACGAATACGTGGTAGCGTGATCACCCCGAGTGCGAGAGGTCGTAGTTTGGAACCAAGCTGGATGAAAACGGAGACTTTAGAATTTGTATTTGTTGCTTCTCCGCTTAGCACGCAGCATGAAGGAGTTTGATCAAAGGATTGATTGGCTCGAAGTGATAATGCTATGTCCGTTTCGGTGAACTGTTATCTTATGAACAACGTGACGGTTGTCACATGTGAAGCAGTATTTTCTTCCCTTTCGGAGTTGCCGAGATCACCCCAAGCTTTTGGTGGGATGCGTGTTGCTTGTAGGTTTTGATTTCTTTGACGTTTCTTCCTCACTATTGTTTGTCTTTTCTTTTGTAGCCATGGCGTTAGTTTACTTTCGATTTATGAGTTTGAATGTCCCTCTGGTATCTTTTACTCCTCCTTTATGAATTAGCTTGTTGAAAATCCGACTCTGCGTGTGGTTCAATTGAAAAGTAAAGTTATTTTTCATGTTACATTAACTTGTTCTTGTCCTGAATATGCATATTTATTTCCCACTGGACAGTGCGAATCACCAAGATTCATCTTTTATTTCGTATTTGAATGTTTCAAAGTCATTTAAAGTCTTGCACATGTACATTAGTTAGTGTTAATTATGACCTTCAAATCTAAGGCCCGCTATCTAACTTTGCAAAAAAAATTTAAAGCAGTATTTTCATTAGCTTGACTTGTTTGCAATATAAAAAAAAATCAGTCGAAAAGTGCATTGAGAATCACACTGCTTTTCCAAGCTTCACCTGATAAATGTTCGTCATTTTTATATTCAAGATTGACATATTTAGACGGAAAGTAAATCTTTGCAAAATGCTGTAGAAATGGATAAATACACATAATGGGGACATTTCCCCATTCCATGTATATTTTTTATTTCTTCGACATAGAAAATGACCAATTACACAGCTTGTTTTAAAGATTATTTTCATGTGGGGAAATTTCCCCAATATTGTTAAGTGTTCACGTATGTGTTGTCTTCCTGTATGGATGTTTTCCCACTACTTGTAATTTAATGGGGAAATTTCCCCATTTCGTATTCTTTTATCACCATATTGAAAGTCATATTTAATTTGGGGATATTTCCCCACTTTATTCATGATGTTAATTACAGTTACTTACACATACTTCTCAAACTTATAATTATATTTGAAGAAAAGTGTGGATATTTCCCCATTCTGAAGGTCTTTTTTCTGGGGATATTTCCCCAGTCTAAAGGTCATTTTATTCCGGGGATATTTCCCCATTTTCATTTATTTTTAAATTCATTATGATAATAGATGAGGAAAAATTTCAATGAGTTTCATCATTCTTTGTTGCTGCATGAATATAAAGTTAACATCAGGTGTAAATCTGGATAAATTTTCACTAATTTTTAGCAACTGAATCGCCTCGCTTCTTCAAATAAAGAAGTTTTTTACAATAAACGTTGACAATCTTTTTGTTTACCGAATTTGAAACCACACTAAAAAGAGAATAAAATAGATTTTCCCTTTTTCAAATAGAACGCGTTATATATGATTTAGAGCAACAAACAATAGCCACTGAATTATCGGCACATTCAGAATGTGGCGGGGTCAAACCTTCTCCCTAACCTTGAACAATGGTGTAAAAGTTCAATATAAGAACAAACTATAAAACAAAAGTGAAAAAAGTAAATGTTTCAGTTTAGCTCGTCTGGGTGAAGTCCAGTGTAATATTTTACTATCACTTGGCCGTTTTCATCAACAAAGAACTTGTGCATGTACATAATTTTATTTAAAACATATTTGCGTTTTACGTGAATGCAAATTTTTCATTGAATTAGTTAAGCTTTAAAAAATGTAAACTGCAATGTTATAAGCCTATAACAAAATTTTACAGAACTGCTTACATTTCCAAGCAAATGCATTTGTTTTATTGGAAACGCTAAATTAACCTTGTCGTATAAGACATACATATCGATGAATAATCGTGGGTTTGTCGATTAAATCACCGCATTTTGCATAATATTTGTGATTGGTGATAAAAAAAAATATAGGCTATGTATGGACCCACTTTCACTGACTTTGAAATTACAATATGGCGGCTATTTCCTACATGACTGTCATAAAATATCAGAATAATAGAATACATCTTTTATAAAGTTACAAAGTGTTTCGTTTTGACGTTCATTCATCAAACTTAATTGCGCAATCCAGAAACTAAGGGGTGACCATTACATTTGAACTGATGAATTTTGAAATTAAATATTCCGACTCTTACGTAATTGGAAATACGTTATCTTGCAAAAGGTACATAAATGTTAAGGACGAACACTGATTCTAAGTAGGGATATTTGGATAAGCAGAAAATACGTATTCTAATCTTAGTAAGATTGACAATAAATAAAAAAAAATAACAGTAAATTGGAAATAAATCACGACAAGTAGTCTACAACATCAAAATAGGTATCGATACTGTTGTCATTTCAATATTTTATAAAGACTTTATGATCAACTGGAAGTGTTTCACCTCATCTGTTATATATTTACAAGTGCTAAATATCATTCATTCAAATATAATTTACTAGCAGATAATTAAACATTCGTCTCAAAGATTGATAATACTGCAAAGATGACATTTACTGTCATTTCGTTCTACATAATTTTTCCTCTCCTGTTCTATGGATGATCTGTGATTCTACAATCTCTTTAAAGTGCTGTATTGCAGATCAAAATAATCTGAGTATGTTATTGTTATATCTGGTTTCGTAGAGTTTGTTTTACGCCTTCGTCAATGATCAAAACCTGTAACGTATATCAAGCTATAAAAGCCCCTTGAAATTGAAAACAAATATTAAGCAATGCAAACAAACAAAAGCAACAGGAGTTCTTTACCTTCTTGTAGAACTTGTCTTTTGTAGTTCATTTTTGCTATTTAAATATAAAGTGTCTATCCATCTTTTATTAGTTTTCTGTAATTTCAAGACTTTGTCGAAATGGTCTTGCTAATCAATTGTCATTGAAAGTTAATAACTCCAATATGTCGTCCGACGATTTCTGCTAAGCTTACTCATTTGTAGATCGTGTCTACTGTTTAAAATATTTATTTATCTACTATACTTTATTTACATGTTTAAAGGGGCACTAGCTGTCAAATTCATATTCACCGATTTGACTCAAATTTTCATCCTAGTATTTGATTTATAACATACTAAATCTGTACCCAAATTATAATAAGTCTGAAATGAACCGTTAGCAAAGCATGTACTCGATAATATATGCCAGAAGTTAATGTGTATTGTAGTGTAAACGCCATCTAATTTACTTTCCAGATGACCTTCGATTACTTCAACCCCCAAGCAAGGGTGACTGGGGAATAGAAATATGCATGTCACTTGGTCTTCTTCCGACCGGCAGTAAAACGCTTGCCGAAGTGGGGCGTCCGTTTGGCTGTGCGGGATGTATCAAGTTCGCAGTCACGTCCGTTTAGATTGGGGACGTTAAATCCGATGTCTCGTGTAAGGAGAGTGCCACGTTCTTTGCACGTTAAGAACCTTTGCAACAACTCTTTGAGGGCCCTTATGGAAATATAAGCCCTCTGGCACATAGTTGCGGCAGCAGTATGGCTATGCTGCGGCTTTGTTGCTGCAAACTGTTGCGGCTTCGATGCAGCGATAGCATATTTCGTATGCAAATTAGTTTTCTGGCACCATAATTACGGCTACATTCTGGCACCGTTGCGACAATATTCTGGCATCATGTTGCGGCACTGATGCGGCTATAGCGTAATTCGTATGCAAATTAGTTTTCTGGAATTATGATTGTGGCGCTGTTGAGGCGCTAATACGGCTATATTCTTGCATCATTTTAGTGACAAAACATGCGAATAGGCCGTGTTTTGTATAAAATGTATTGTGCCGGCAAAATGTATATATATGACATGCATTCATGCATTATAAATTTGTATGCACAGGCACATAAAATAAATGTCAGCGGTATCTGCATAAAAAAAATGAAAATTTTTAATGTGCCCTAAGTTTAGCAAATAATATTGTGTTATTTACCAAACTACAAGTATGCAATTTAACTGCTGCAAAAAAAAAACAACACAAACTTCACCAATACATGTATAGTGAACTCAGATGAGGCCATGTTATTGATATACACAATGCAAGATTGATCTTTTCTATACATGCAATTACTTGATATTAGTTAATTTCAAGTCTTCAAATCTTCCAAAAAAACCAGCTAGAACACCAAATTCTTCAATACAATTATAATCACAAGCAACATGGTGGATTTCTAACAAACTAGTACAGGGAATAGCTAAAAACGCTGGAAATGACATCATCAAATTTTCTGGCTATATTGTGGTGCTCATTAATTTTGAAAGGAATTAGTGTCGCAATGATGCCAGAACAATGCCGCTAGCAGCATCATCCGGCACTACTCCGGCAACAATCCTCTGGCAACCTGATAAGGTTGCAGCTTTAAAGCCGCAACGATGCGGCAATGCTGCAGCAACATTTAAAATTTCATAAGGGGGGTCCGTAGGTGGCCTGTTGCAAGGCGGAATTACACAAAATATCGAAAAAGGAGTAATTGTAGTAAATGATAGTTATTTCAAAGCGAATTACAACTCAGAGGCAAGACAATAACAATCAAAACCAAGACTCATAAAACCAAAAGACATTTACATCAACAGTTATAAATAATAAATAAGAAACAACACGAACACGTAAAATGCCTTGAGTGATGACCTTAATTTGATTGATTCATAGCCCTGTCTTAGCAGCTTTTGAGAAAGCAGTATTCCTCGTTCAACAAAATCAACGTACTTTGAAGTAAATTATTATCTAAAGTATAATTAGTCAGTATATATCCAACGGTTTTAGGTAAAGACGTAATGAAACGCATTAATTGTGCAATGCCAAATATAAGTAAACAGTATCGAGTTGATGTACGATCTTATGAGTTCTCATAAGTGTGCATATATTCAGGAACATATATATACTGTTCCCAGATATATTGTAATAATGTTAAGTGATGTTTTGATTTAACAGGTACAGCAAAACATTCTACATTGTAGCCAAATTTTTTTAATTTTTTTTTTATGAAAGAATTTGGTTAAGGGCGACTGGGAAATGTACTATAAAGTATGGTCACTTTGGTCTTTTTACGACCGGCAGTGAAACCTAAACCTGACCGAAGTTGGCCACCCGTTTAGTTGTGTGAGATGTAAAAATACGCAGTCACGTCCAGTCCGAATGGGAATATAAGATCCAATGTCTCGTGTAGAGAGGGCACCGCGCTTACTACACTGTACGAACCATTTCAAAACCTTTATGAGAGGTCCATACATGGCCTATTGAAAGGCAACATTTGTGTCCTTATTCAATATACCTCTTTTTATCCAGTGCCAGTACAAACCTCCATTTCGTAATACCGGAGGACCTCCTTCCTGGACCTACATGTAGTATGTGTTGCAACTTTGTGCTTATCCTGAACATGCATGCCATAATTGCAAGTGGACGTTAAGCAACTAACCATCATCCATAAGGTACGCGTGCCATTAACAAATAAAGGGGTCCAGAAATTGTTCAGTACCAACTGTGAAACGTTTCATTTTTTTATTGATAACTATTAGACGTGTTAGGAAAGTCGATACTACTGTCGGTGCTCGTGTTGGATGGAAGATAAATACAATAAGATTTGGGGGGTCATCTCCAAAATTATAAATACTCTATTTTTTATTACCTGTATGGCCACTGAAATACGTTATTTATAGTGTGCAATACATGACCGATCGGGCATTGTTAAGAACCAAAATTAATTTTCAAATGTGATAATTAAAATAAATTACGTGGTACATTTGTAAATTAAGGATACACATGAAAAAGAGGGGATGTTTTTGTTTTATTTTCAGAATCAACAAAATTCCTTCAAAAAAAAATTTGATAAGGGTTTTGGCCCGCTTGATCTCTCAATGGAAGCAAACTACTAGTATCGTTTTGCTTCATTCTGGTACGATTTAAAAAAAAAATTAAAAAAAAAAACTATTTTGGAAAACACAAATCCCATTTTCACAATATGAACGCTCGATGATTTATTTTATAATGCAAATTTGGGATTTTGTTGTTTACTTGCCTAATAACTTTTAGCATTGTATGATTGGGTAGCATTTGCATTGTTTAATGTCTCCCGAAAAGTCCACCAAACAATTCAACTGTTTGTTTTAGTTCGTTCCTTTGCTGTTCCCATAAGGTCACAAACGACTCTGACCGTCTCTAGACGTCTTATTGCGTCAAATAATTCCAACTGTGACCTTGACCTTTGTCTTCAAAAATTAATAGGATTCTAGATTTTCATAAGGACTAAAAATGAATCAAGTACGGTCAAATTTCTAGAACGATGTTAAATATAGAGTGTCAACAAGTGTGTTAACTACGGACGGAAAGGCGGACCAAGGGTAAAGAAACCCTCGAATTTTGTAGGCGAGAGAATAAACTTGAACCCATTGGAATCGGAAATGCAGACAGATGTTATTTTACACGAAGACAATGGGGTTCAAATCGTCAAAATTCAACTAAAGCAAAGTTTGTTTGTATCGTTCTTTAAATGTCGTTTAAACTTTTTGTTTCTAAAATCAGAATTATCAGAAAAGCTTATAACGATCTTTCCAAAGACGTATGCTTATGATATAGAATCAAAAATCGTGGACACCTTTTTATAGTCTTATAACAGATGAGGAGTGTGTGTGTGTGTGTGTGTGGGGGGGGGGTATTTATTTTTGTGTTTATTTGTTTTGTGTTGTACTTATTTTTATTTGCTGTATACTACCAGTGTGCGCATTCAAAATCTAACTTCAATTACTGAATAAGAGGCTGATGGTGTGTGACCGGTTCATACATAATATTGCGGGGTTAAATATGTTCGTAAGAGCTCTTGACAAAACCCTTTTCTAACATCGGACAGTCGTGTAATTGTAACAGTAATTCATAAGTACATACTATGCAAATCGATTGAAAATGGCATGACTCATTATATCGGCAGGAATCGTTAAAAGAAATAACATAAAGACAATAGACACAAAGTACCAATATCAAAGTACTTGCAGTTACTGAAAGCTAAAAGTATTAATAAAATAACAAAGGCTTACAAGATGTTAAAAAAAGATAAATTATTCACAAAACTAATATTAATTTGTCTAAAAATGTATTTATTGAATCTTTTCTGGTTCTTAAACAAATAATTTGATCTTCTCCTGCGTATTCTAATAAATACAATTGTTACAGATTTGTCTCAGCGGTATCAAACACGCCCAAACAGGTAACAAAAATGGTCAGTTTTTGTACTCATTGAGAAGGTCCCCAATCATATTGTATATTTCTTCCGACCAACACGAGCGCCAGCAGTAGTATCGACTTTCCTAACACGTCTATAAAGACATGAAAGAAGAAACAAAGCAAATGTCTAAGGTTACGTTGATCATTGATGCTTTGCTTAACCGTATAATTTACCGATGAAAACAAGGGTAACTGGGGAATATAAATATGGTTCCTTTGGTCTTCTCCGAAATAAGTCAAAATTTGAATGAAATGCATATGGGTGGGTATAGACTTTAATATGCTTATAGTAAACAGAATTACCAATCATTTCGATTTTGGCACCACACTAGAAAGACTAATGTTCGAGGAAATTAAGCATAATCTTTATACCTTAAAATTAAACAAACAAAAAACAACATAATTGAAGAAAGCAAACAAGTTAATATTAAGAATTATCTCTTCATCTTTATATCTTCACATTAAAGAAACTGTATTACTATTGATGGCTTTAAGTTACATGTTCATTGTATACACATATGCTTTAGCCTTAATGTAACTGTATTTTAATCTATGACCCATATGGACAAGCCTCTGAGATTCAGGCCAAAAGCCTATAATCCTTTGATTGTTTTTGATTGCTGTCTATATCAAAAAGAAGATGTGTTAATGAGACAACTGTTCTCAAGAGACCAAACATCACAAAAATGAACAACTATATAAGTCACTGTACAGCCTTCAACAATGAACAAAGCCCATACCGCACAGTCAGCTCTAAAAAACACTGAAATGACAAATGTAAAACGATTAATACGAGAAAACTAATGGCCTATTTTATGCTCAATAGTGAACAAAAACATAATTATAACCACTGAATAACAGGCTCCTGGCTTTGGACAGGCAGATACAGTATATGGCGGGACTAAACATATTAGCGGGCACCAAACCCTACCACCTAATTGTACATTGACTGTCGTATAGTACGCACTTTCAAAAATGCCATAAAATTAGAAATGGGACGTTTGTATAAGTATACTTAGCCATAGTATGAAATTCAAAACAGTGTAGCTGTGGCCATTGATTGACACATTAAAATCATTCATTGACTGGGACAATTTAGGTGAACGTTTGTATGTAACGACCAATGCTCACTATGTACTTTTTAAAGACACTTAAACTATGGGGTCACAAAAGGTTCTCAACACCTAAATAAAGTAATTCGAAAAATTAATCAGAAATAACACGATATTTTGATTTATATCAATTATATAAATCAAAACACAAAGGTTATTCCCGATTAATTTTTCGAATTATTTTATAATTAAAGGCGTTAAGAAACCTTTGTTGACCCCACAGTTTAAATGTCTATCGTAGGTACGTCATGAACAGTGGTTGTTACAGACAAACGTTCACGTAAATTGTCCCAGTCAATGGATGATTTTGATGGGTCAATCAATGGCCACAGCTACACTGTTTTGAATTTCATACTATTTGCATCTGTTAAGTTATTGTATTTTCCTACCAATTTACACTTTCGTATACATAAGGATTTCTTTTACATGTACAAAATACCTCCAAGAGCGTTTCAACAATACAACGGATATTATGGGTTGCTGTCTGCATGTTATGGTGATAAATTATTTTTTTTAAACATGCATATTGGTTATAAAAATATCAAAGCATAATTTGATACATGCAAAATTCATTGTGAAACGCAATATTGTGTCAACGAAGCAAACAGTATAAAAAGGTGTAATGACAACGAAGCGTACACAACATAAAAATAAAGACTTTAAAACGTGTATTTTTTTTTTGTTTCTAGATACAACATAAACATACGATCTGTTAATTTTAAACTATGAAATTTTCAAAAATGTATGTTTTAAAAACTATGAGATGCGTTTTTTTTATGTTTGTATATAAAAATGTCACATATTTCAACCAGGTGCTCCGCAGGGCGCAGCTTTATACGACCGCAGAGGTCGAACCCTGAACAGTTGGGGCAAGTATGGACAAAACATTCAAGCGTGATACAGCTCTGAATTTGGATTGTGATCAAATTTTTGACATTATATGTTTTTTTTTACACAAAACAAATGTCAAGATTTTACAAATCAATTAAAGATTTCTTCAAACTTTTTAAATCTAAAATTAAATAGTTGACACAGCATAGGTTTCTGACACAGAATGAATGTGGTCTAATGAACTTAAAAGTTTTTTTTTTGCCTTTGAGCAATTCACTATGCTGTTGAATATTAATCCTCTCAAAAAAATGTTTGAAGAAATTTTCTTTTTATTTATGAAATCTGAAATGAGAAAAATTTAAACCCCCCCCCCTTTTTCACATCCCCGTTTCCCTTTTTCCAAAACTGATATCAATTCAAATTTCTAATGGAGTTTGCAACAATAACTACTCTTTTAAATACATCATAAGATATTAAAATGTAAAATAAAGTGCTTGTTATCACTGAATGGTAAAGATTGGTTGGTAGTAAAAGTGAATATACATTGTTTATTGTATAAAACAATAAAAAAAACTTCATCAGCAACATTTTATATTGGCAAATTTCCAATGAAGTTATTTACATAAAGTTATTGGCAAAAAAAAAATAGAAAATGACATCATAGTCATGTCTGGCAAATGTCCAACATACATTATCTAAAAACATTTTAGATAAGATAAGGAAAAAAAGCTTCATCAGCAACATTTTATATTGGCAAATTTCCAATGAAGTTATTTACATAAAGTTATTGGCAAATAAAAATAGAAAATGACATCATAGTCATGTCTGGTAAATTTCCAACATATATTATCAACTACTATTCTATACAAAGAAAGATAACTCCAATTGAAAATTAATTGCTATTGCACAATATTGTGCAATTAGATATTTCTTGCTATTGTGCAATACTGTGCAATTGAAAATTTCTTGCTATTGCACAATACTTGATATGGAATCCTGATTTGGACCAACTTGAAAACTGGGCCCATAATCAAAAATCAAAGTAAATATTTAGATAAAGCATATCAAATAAGCCCAAGAGTTTAATTTTTGTTAAAATCAAACTTAGTTTAATTTTGGACCCTTTGGACGTTAATGTAAACCAATTTGAAAACGGGACCAAATATTAAGAATCTACATACACAGTTAGATTTGGCATATCAAAGAACCCCAATTATTCAATTTTTGATGATATCAAACAAAGTTTAATTTTGGACCCCGATTTGGACCAACTTGAAAACTGGGCCAATAATAAAAAAATCTAAGTACATTTTTAGATTCAGCATATCAAAGAACCCCAAGGATTCAATTTTTGTTAAAATCTAAGTTTAATTTTGGACCCTTTGGACCTTAATGTAGACCAATTTGAAAAACGGGACCAAAAATTAAGAATCTACATACACAGTTAGATTCGGCATATCAAAGAACCCCAATTATTCAATTTTTGATAAAATCAAACAAAGTTTAAATCTGGACCCTTTGGGCCCTTTATTCCTAAACTGTTGGGACCAAAACTCCCAAAATCAATACCAACCTTCCTTTTATGGTCATAAACCTTGTGATTAAATTTCATAGATTTCTATTTACTTATACTAAAGTTATGGCGCGAAAACCAAAAAAAATGCTTATTTGGGTCCCTTTTTGGCCCCTAATTCCTATACTGTTGGGACCTAAACTCCCAAAATCAATACCAACCTTCCTTTTGTGGTAATAAACATTGTGTTTAAATTTCATTGATTTCTATTTACTTAAACTAAAGTTATTGTGCGAAAACCAAGAATAATGCTTATTTGGGCCCTTTTTTGGCCCCTAATTCCTAAACTGTTGGAAGCAAAACTCCCAAAATCAATCCCAACCTTTCTTTTGTGGTCATAAACCTTATGTCAAAATTTCATAGATTTCTATTTACTTAAACTAAAGTTATAGTGCGAAAACCAAGAAAATGCTTATTTGGGCCCTTTTTGGCCCCTAATTCCTAAAATGTTGGGACTAAAACTCCCAAAATCAATCCCAACCTTCCTTTTGTGGTCATAAACCTTGTGTTAAAATTTCATAGATTTCTATTCACTTTTACTTAAGTTAGAGTGCGAAAACTAAAAGTATTCGGACGACGACGACGACGACTAAAACTCCCAAAATCAATCCCAACCTTCCTTTTGTGGTCATAAACCTTGTGTTAAAATTTCATAGATTTCTATTCACTTTTACTTAAGTTAGAGTGCAAAAACTAAAAGTATTCGGACGACGACGACGACGCCAACGTGATAGCAATATACGACGAAAAATTTTTGCGGTCGTATAAAAACCTTTTAGTTACTAACATGTATTATGGCAAAGAATATATTGGAGCAAAATATCCGAAGAACAAATATCCGAAGAACAGATATTGGATTTTCTTTAAAAGTATTTAAAATTCCTTACTGTCTGAACTCAGTGTTACACGGTGTGTTTCGATTCGAACTTGTCAACGTTCGGTTTCATCTGTATTGGGGTTATAGGGGGTGAATATGTACTGATAATAATGCAACTTTTAAGAAAATGTCGCTGATCTTTCATAAATAGTTTCTAGCAATCAAAGGTGAGCAGAAAACTTCGCAATTGTTGACACCATCAGAGGGTTGCTGAAAAGGTTACAGCTATGTCTCCCCTTCAATGTTTTTCTTTGGATCAACTCACAAATAGAATTAAGACATATAGATTAGAACGTTGGTTTTCTCGTTTGAATGGTTTTACACTGGTAATCTTGGGGGCTCTTTATAGCTTGTTGTTTGGTGTGAGCCAAGGCTCCGTGTTGAATGCCGTACATTGACCTATAATGGTTTACTTTGATAAATTATTATTTGGATGGGGAGTTGTCTCATTGGCTCTTACACCACATCTGTCTATATCTATGAAGTAACAATCAATTTAGCAGTGGGAAAATGAATAAATCACTTATTGTACATGTAATACATGTACCAATAACTCTAAATAAAGTAAATTCAAGTCATAAAATTCTTAATAGTTTTATTATATAATATGGAAACTAGCAATCCTTTATATAAAAATATTTAAATAAAATACAAATATCACAAATACCTCTTTCACACCAACAAGTGTTACAATGAATAATATAACTGATCTTTAAAAATAAAGATGGAGGAAAGAAAGCAAATTTGAATACGCAAAATAAAAATAATGAGAACTAGAAAAAAATATTTCAGCAGTATTTAAGCGGAAATATCAAAGAAACATGACAGTCCTTAAAGGAAGAAAAAGAAAATGACATCTACAACATGTACAAGCTTCAACAGTAGCTCAATCTTACTAACTTAAAAATTATCCCTGAAACAACATAACTTCTCTAACAATAAATATATATCCCTTCAATTTAACTTATTTTCATGGATTTTGATACAAAATGAATTCACAATAAAAGTTGTAAGGAAAGCAATTGTTTTATGCAATTTTTAAAAAAGGAATAAAGAATATTTACATGTATTTAATGCTTTTTCCTTACATCACAAATTTAAGAATTCATGCAACATATTTTTTTTACATGTTTATAAATTTAAGAACAACTCTATCAATATCTTGTAAAATAGTTTCAAAATCAAGATTATAGCTAGCTGCTCTAATTTTTTTAATTACATATTTTTTCTATGTCAACCAATGAAATTTTGCAGGAATGTAAAATAGTGTAATTTGATCTTCATTCTAACTGATGCATAATAAAACTGAACACAATATCCATGAGTCTGTAATGATGATGACGTACTGTTAATTTCACAAATTATTGCATGCATTTATTATTGTGATTTTGTCATTTAGTTTAAAATGCGATTTTTATATTTTTCGATATTGAGAAAAATCCTGTTAGTTAAAAAAATTAATTATCAAAATGCGAGTTTTAATTATTGTGATTATAACCCTGTCGCATTTTTCACAATAATAAAAACATTGCAATAATTTCTCAATTTACAGTAGTACATAAATTGAAAAGTGAAATGATGATCGCACACATGTATACTAAATGCACATATGTACAAATGCCTATCTGTACAAAAGCTCATCTGTTTTTTATATGTCAATACTAAATGACTATCTGTACGAATGTTCATCTGTTTTTTATATGTCAATACTAAATGCACATCTGTACAAATGTTCATCTGTTTTTTATACGTCAATACTAAAACACATTTGTACAAATGTTCATCTTTTTTTTTATAAACCAATACTAAATGCACATCTGCACAAATGTTCATCTGTTGTTATGTACCCATAATAATGCACATATGTACAAATGTTCAGATTGTTGTTTTATGTGTTGTACTAAATGCACATCTGTCATGTCTGCACTAACATAGATCTGCAGTCTTATGTATCTCCAGTCATTATGGCAATAAACTCATCTTCATTAACTGAAATATAAAGATAGTGTTATTAACTTAATTACTGTACAATTCATTTATCAAGTTCACAAAGAATATAGTAAAAGAGCTCTGCCATGACTACAAGATACGCCAATAGCTTTTTCAAAGAATAAAGTTCTTAACTCATGTTATATCACAAATTTATTAAAAATTAAGGGGAGTTAATTTAATAGATATAAACCAGTCACCAAAGTTTCATGAAAACTGTCTGAAACTTGAAAATTCCACTATTTTAATGAATATAACTGCATGTTTCGAAAACATAAAATCTTAAATTTAAAAAAAATTGAAAGGGCGCTCACATCAATAGATATGAACCAGTAACCAAAGTTTCATGAACACTACTCAAACATTATTTAGATATTGCCTAAAACTTAAAATTCCCCTTGTTAATGAACAAAACCCCAAAACTTGGGAGAGTAAAATCTAAAATTTATAAAAGTTGATAGGAAGCTCACGTCAACATGGTCAATAGATATAAACCTGTCATCAAATTTAAAAAAAAAAATGCTCAAAGCATTATTGAGTTATTGTTTGAAAACTCAAAATTTTTCTTTTAAATGAATAAAACCCCATAACTTGGGAACTTAAAATCTTAAGCTTACAAACTTCAATAGGGAGCTCATGTCAAAAGATATAAACCATTCATTATAGTTTCATGCAAATTGGTTAAAGAGTTTTTTTATTTAATATTGGGTATGTTGACGACAAACTGACAGTTAAGTAGAGGGACAGGTGGAGGGAAGGACAAAAATATACCATAATACATCCTGTAAACAGGCGTATAAAAATAAGACGTGGTATATAAATAAACAGCTGCGCCATGAGCGCATGATACGCCCGACTTCTTATGTGATAGTCTTACGCAATAATCATAAATAGTTTATGAGTAGGTTTTAAGCAATAACCATATATTGTTTTAGAGACACGGCAGGACATGTGAAACCCCCAACCCTGTTTTTTTTTTACAAAAACTAAATATTACCAAAATAAAATTTTGAATCAAAACCAAAAAGTATACAGATCTTTAGATTAATATATCAAAGAAGTATGTAAAGTTTTAAGCAATAATCATAACTCATTTTTGAGATACGGCGCGACATGTAAAAAACCCTCCCCTGTTTTACAAAATATTCAATAACTCAAAAATAAAATTTTGAATAATCACCAAAAAGTATACAGATCTTTTGATTAATAGAACAATGAAGTATGTAAAGTTTTAAGCAATAATCATAAATCGTTTTTGAGATACGGCACAACATGTAAAAAAAAATCCTCCCCCTTTTTTACAAAATACTAATAACTCAAAAATGAAATTTTGAATCATCACCAAAAAGTATACAGATATTGAGATTAATATAACAAAGACATGTGTAAAGTTTTAAGCAATAATCATAAATAGTTTTTGAGATATGGCGCAACATGTAAAAAAAACAAAAAGTATACAGATATTGAGATTAATATAACCATGGAAGTAATATTGGAAGGAATAACATCGTCGTCACTTCAAAGGTTTCATCTGCGTTACCGCCCATCTTTCAATAACTCGTTAATTGGTTCAATATCTGGCATGGAAGTTTATTCTCCGCATGTGATCGATCAAATCACTGACACTTATCGGTCATTTTCGTGTTCACGGAGAACTACGAACAGACAAGTTTTTGTCGAATATACATGCGAAGTAGCCCGAATAGTCCATTCGTTACTTCCGTTGATGTACGCTGCCGAAAAGAGTCATTCGTTCAATTTTTATTTTAGTCCAATTTTTCCCTATTTTTGGTTAGTTTGAACTTAATAGTTAAAACCGACAGCTATCACATACGAAATTGGAGAACAAAGTTGTGTCATTTCAATTTTAAAATTTACAGACAATTAAAAAACCATTTCCATATAAAGTTAAGAAGATGACTGTACAAAAAATACATTTGGACACCCTTTATTAAATACGAAAAATCTAAATCTCTCGTGTATTTATAGTCAATTAAATTATTAACAATTCTAAACGGTTCTATCCTTCAATTTAAGTTCTTGATACATAAACTAATTTGTGTAAAAATGAATTTACCGTAAGACAGATAGATGCAAGCCCATTTCGTCGGTTTGTTAAATTTTTTGCTGTATAGCTTATTATATTAATACAAGCATTCCACAATAAACACTTTTTAAATATATATTTACGAAAATATTATCCCCGTTTTAGTTGTCCAGTTTCAATAATGCAATCAATGACATTTATGACATATACATAAATTTAGAATACTTGAAAGTAAATATTATTTCATTCAATCTCGATAAACTTTGCACATTTCAACAGTAAAAAAATCTATGCCTACATTTGCCTACATTATTTTGTTAAACATCATGTGAAACCTGATCGATTCATCGGTATTTAACTGTTTAACTCGGGATCCGCTTTTAACCGGAAAATACTTTTAGAACAGTTTAAAACAAACGGTAAAAAGCAAAAATATGCTAAATTAAGTACAATTTTCCATGTTAAACTGCTGTAGTTTGAACAATTCTCGTCTGTTTTTCAAGTTTTTTTCACCATTCGATTTCTTTCTAAAGGTAGATATTCTATGTGATACAGCGCTACCTTGTTATTAATAAACTAGGATTTCCCACAGGTGCGCTATAATTACCGGACTCAATAAAACCATGTGACTGATAAGAAATTCCAGATGCCTTTTACAACCGCGGTAAAGCAGATAGTAACCAAAGGCGTCTTACCGCTGAGACTATAATTGGATGAAATCGTATGACTTTAGTACAGAGCTCAGCATGCTATAAATACATGCTAATTAGTCGTTGTTATTCCTTCTAAATATTACTTGCATGATATAACTAAGAAGTGTTTAAAGTTTTAAGTCATAATCAAGAATCGTTTTTGAGATACAGTGCGACATGTGAAAAAAACACACCCCTGTTTTAGTTATAAAGTGCCGTAACTCAAAAAGTTTAAATCTTATTTTCACCAAAAAGTATACAGATCATTTGACCGTCATAAGAAACAACTATATTAAGTTTCATGAAATTTGGATAAGTCGTTCTCAAGTTAAGGTGCGACATGTTTACGCCGGACAGACAGACGGACGGACGGACAGACAAATTTTTCAAAATTTTGACGGGCGTATAAAAAGAAGATGTGGTATGATTGCCAATGAGACAACTATCCACAAAAGACCAAAATGACACAGACATTAACAACTATAGGTCACTGTACGGCCTTCAACAATGAGCAAAGCCCATGGTCGCCAATGAGACAACTGCCTACCAAAAGATATGGGTGTACACAATTATAGGTCACAATACAACCATCAACAATAAAAAAAACTCATTATGAACAACAAAAATTATGAAAGAAAGAAAGAAAATTTAAGATCAATAGCAATCCACAAAAGTCATATTGAGGTTAAGACTGGGATTTTAACAGTAGACAAATAGTATGTTCTATTTTAGCTATTATTAAATTATTTTAGCATTGACATTGATGAAAGATACAAACATGATGGTCATCAAAGAGATCCAGAAAAATTTTGGAGTATGATTATCAAACTCATTGAGAATTCAACAATCAAAATACTAGAAAAGGTGCTTCAAGCATTTTCTACTCTAAAGTACTGAGTAAGGTTTTACAGCCAAAGGGATAGATGCTATGAATTCAGAAATTATTGTGTGCATTTATTATTATGATTTTTTAACAATGAACATAATTGAGACACTAATATTTGTGATTTCAGCTGAATCTCTTATTCTTAATCAAGATGTGTGTATCAGATATCAGAATGTGAATCCTTATTATTGCAATCCTCATCAAGTCCAAATATTGGCGTTATCTAAACTACCCATACATTTGATAAGACAAATGTCTCTAACATAATACATACTTTCACCGTCTCCATCTCTGTCAAACTCATCAATCATTGCTCGCAGCTCTTCATCTGTCATATTTTCTCCTAATTCTCTGCAATATAATCAAGACTTCTTCAAAATAGATATACATTATATCTAATCGTATAAGTGACTTTGTAAAAATGCCTGTACCAAGCTTCAGTCAGGAATATAAAATTTGTTTTCCTTTCACTTGATGTGTTTGAGCTTTTGATTTTGCCATTTAAATTTCGGTTTGGAAGTTTCCTCTAGAGTTCAGTATTTTTGTAATTTTACATTTTCTGTTATATGGTCAGGTTGTCATGGTTGTTGTCTCTTTGACATATTCCTCGTATCCATTCTCAATTTAGTTGAATACTACCATATTAGTCTGTGATCCTTGTACTACCTTGGGTACATGTCACTGATTATAAAAGGCTAAATGAGAATATTGTCTGGAAATTGTAAGTTCTAACTATTTCTTTTTGTGACCTAGGCTAGTTCAGACTTTATGTACTGACCTTACTGGCAAACATTTAGCAAAGTTTTATTCGTTTTATATATTATAAAAAGTAAGCATTATAAGTGGATAAAACATCTGATAAATATTACAGAAAAATGCAATGGTGTCTAGGTCTGTGTTTGCAGGTAAAAACAATGTAATCAAAGTCCAATTTTGTTACTCAAAATAATTGGTTTTATTAATTAAAGAGCAGATTGCTCTGAGGGATACAATTGCCACTGTTTTTACTGATACATGTATTAGTATTATTTTCAAAAATAATTCAACTGTACGTGTAAAATACTCGTAAAATGTAATTTACTTAATCTGAATAGTTATTCTTCAACTTTAAAAATAGCCAATCCTCAATACAAGTGTATGAACAATGTACATATTGTCTTTTATTTTTGTACTATTAATTCCAAGTTGACTTTCCACAGCAGTCACTGAGAGTGAGAGAAGGTATTTCACTTCATACCTTATCACCTATTTTCCTACGTGAATTCTAGGTAGAACCCCTATTCCTAACTCTTTAAATATATAATTTCCTTTGGGTCAGTGGGCATTATGCGTTTACTTTTCTACATTGGTTAGAGGTATAGGGGGAGGGTTGAGATCTCACAAACATGTTTAACCTCGCCGCATTTTTGCGCCTGTCCCAAGTCAGGAGCCTCTGGCCTTTGTTAGTCTTGTATTATTTTAATTTTAGTTTCTTGTGTACAATTTGGAAATTAGTATGGCGTTCATTATCACTGGACTAGTATATATTTGTTTAGGGGCCAGCTGAAGGATGCCTCCGGGTGCGGGAATTTCTCGCTACATTGAAGACCTGTTGGTGACCCTCTGCTGTTGTTTTTTATTTGGTCGGGTTGTTGTCTCTTTGACACATTCCCCATTTCCATTCTCAATTTTATGACTCCTTTCCGTACACATTCCTCTGTTTAAATTGCGTTCGGTTTTAATGTAATACGACGTCTATCAACAGAATGAGTTAATTTTTCTCGACGTATTGTCGTTTGACAAGAGACTACTTACGGAAGGGAGACAACTCAAAGCCTCCATTTTGGCTGAAGGGGTGTTCTAGTTACACCTTTACGTTGTGGACTACATTTATTTTAATTTAAATGATGCATATGATTTAAAATTATGCAACAACAATAACCCTCAATAGCAGACAGACATAGAAAGGATCTCGTGAGTTTCAAATTAATCAATGGAGTGGGGAATCCAGAGCAACCATTCAATCTGATACCCCTTCAAGTCAAGAAAACTATATGCATGCGCATAATTACCTAACCAAACTCTAGACTTGTGATTTGTAGCAAAGACGTATATTAAATGTTAATTAAACGACCTCCATTTCTTTATGGAAGTACAATATCAAATATCAATTTCATAACGATGACATATATGAAAACTCCACTTCTGTTCTTATATGACAGAAATAGATCTATCGATCAGAATTCAGAGAACTCTCGCATGTTATCAAAACTGGGGAATTCCGCCTCTGGCATGTTTCTAAATTTATAAAAACACTAAATATAAATACTGCTTAATTCTGATTTTCCGTGTTGTTAAAAACACGCATACAACATGTACAAGTCAAGGGAAATATCGACACATGAAGATTATGAGAAGAACATTATAGGACAGTTGTTTAACTTCAATCCTTTTGTTTTTATACCATTTAAAGCAAGACAATTTCAAGAATCTGAGATGTTCCTTGATGTTTAGAATAAAACGGTTGACGTGAGGGCATGGCCCTGAGTCAATGGTATAAGTCTACATATTGCTTAAAAGCAATGGTATCCCAAAAATTGGTAATAATGGTTTTCTTATCAGGAAATATGCAACAAATATAACCTAATAAAGAGAAAGATCTTATTTTAAAAATTAGTTTGTCCACTACACATATTTGCTAATCAACATGATCAATGCATTAAGGTATGATGACAAAATAGGACTTACACTTCTGAGTTTTACTGTAGATATTGCTGTGTGTTTGTTGTTTCAAGAGGTATAGGGGGTGGGTTGAGATCTTACTAAACATGTTTAACCCCACTGCATTTTTGCTTGTCCCCAGTCAGGTGCCTCTGTCCAATAGTCTTGTATGATTTTTTATTTTAGTTCATTTATATATTTCAGAGTTTAGTATGACGTCCATTATTATGGAAATAGTACACATTTTTGTTTAGGGGTCAGCAGATGCACGCCTCCGGGTCCGCTATTTTATCCCTGTGTTGAAGAACCATTGCTTGCCCCATCTGTTTTCTGCTGTTTGGTTGGGTTGTTGTCTCTTTGGTACATTCCCCTTTCCATTCTCCATTTAATGACAAGAGAATAGAACTATAATTACCTAGCCACTCTTCTTAGATTTCGTAAACTTATTTTCCCTGATGTATCATCATCAAATAGTTTAAATGCTTTTATTATCTCTTCTTGTGGGTCTCTTTCTAACATCATATCTGTCACTGGAAATAGAAACATTTGATTTTGATAACTTATTGGCTTATCTTAATCAATATTAGTGGACAGTGGATGCAACCTTCAATTTGGGTTAATGTGTCTAACTAAAAAATTATAGTTGGCAGAATTATCACTTTCCAGGTAAAAATAAACAATGTAAATTTTGTTCCTTTTGTGATAATTTTTCACATCTGTCAAAGACAAGTGTTGAAAGTCTTCACCATTAATTGATAATACACCTACAACTTTACCCTGCAATCCTGTTAACATACCGTGGAATAAATTTTTTTTTCGTGGGTACCAATTTTCGTGGATATTTGATATCTTGGTTTTACATAAACACCTATACACAATTTGTAATTCGTTGTACATTTAAATTCATTGTTTTGGGGCTACCACGAAATCAATGAAAATTGGTATCCAACGAATAATATTGAATCCCCAGTAACACTTAATCAGATGGTTTGAAATATCTAGTATCTGCTTTTCGCATGTCGAATTAATTATAATCAGATTGCTAAATCAGATTGATTGTTCTAATTCTCTTTCCATTAGATACATGTATAATGAAAACTCATGTGCAAAATGTAATGTAAGGGTCAGTATTAATCATTTTGCATGTTGGTAGAACAGTCATAGATTTTGGAAATTTATAACGAAACAAAATGTGATACATGTACGTAGGACATACTTACTGACTTCATTAAAATCTTCAAATGAAATTTTACCCGTCCCTTCTCTGTCATAATCTCGTAAAATTTTTAACACATCAGCTTTCTTAACATCAAAACCAAGTGCTCTCATAGCAACCTTAAAAAAACAAGACAATAAATTAAATAAAATATGATTTTCAAAACAAATCTTGTTTAACATTGAGTCTGTTACATTTATCTGGATACAAATCAAGACATGCAATGGATAAAAATTGCAGAACTTCACAAACTTCTGGATTCATTTAAAATTGAGAATGGAAATGTGTTGATTTTATAAATGAACAAGAAAACAGAAAATTTGGGAGTAACTTTTTTCAAGAAATTTTTGTGTTATCAGGAATTACAAACGTACAACATATAGCATATATAAGTGATATTTTAAAACTAAAAATGCAAATTTTAATCAACATAATAAAATAAATAGGCGGTAGATATCATGAGGACATATATTTTGTAATTGTGAATATCCAAAGCCCTGTCTTTTGATATACATGATATATGTACACATAGATTTTGTACTTTTATGTACAAATAAATTTTGTACTTCTATGTACATGTACAAATTGATTTGGTACTTTATCATGATTCTGTAGTCTTCATATATTAAAAATTTTGCTGACTATCATATTTCTTTCTTTTGTTCATCAATTCATTGTTGTTCAATTCAATCAATGATCAGGCATTTGTTTTTTTCTCTTTTGAATAGTATCATATTTTTGTCATGTTGGGTATTTCTATATCTTATTATACCTACATGTTATACAGTATTGGTTTTGATTATTGTGAAGGTCACAGTGACCTTTAATTTAATTAATCACATCTTGTCCTTTGGTCTTTATCAAGCTCATTGATAATCACAACATCTATCCTTGTATTTATAAATATCAACATGCTTAAGTTAAGCTTAAACCCGAGTTTAGGAAACTGTGATTTTTTTGTGGATTGACGAAAAAATGCTATTTGTGGATATTTGATTTATGGATTAATATTTTTTTTTAAAGTTTTCATACAAGCCTTCACCATACATGTATACATGTACACTTTGATGAACATTTTTAAATTACATAGTTTACCTAAATTCCCAAGAAATGCCCAACAAGGTAATAATAATGGATTCACAACAACCTATATCTTGGTCCGCGGCTAAGACAAGTTTTATGTTTAATACCCCTAGGATCTCAAGATCATGAAAATTTATAGCTCTGTATTATTTATTCTAAAGACATGTTTTAATTTTATGTTACCTTGAGTTCATGATAATCTATAGCTCTGTCTTTATCTGTATCGAATAAATCAAAAGCTTCTTTAATTTCTTGTTTCTGTTCTTCAGCTAATTCTCTTTTCTTCTTTTTCTTTGTCTTGTCTAAAGCAAATTCAGCTCTATAACAAAATTAAAACGGTTATTTATTTCATATACATGTACATATGTAACATGATGATATTATGTCACAAAGGACCATAATGAGTGCTTAATTTTCACCCAACTAGTCACTTCAAACTATATAATGCTCCAAATTATCAATTTTGATAACGATAAGGTCAAGTAAACAATATGCTCACAGCTGTCCTTCAGTCAGAGAATCTAGTTGTCTGATTGTTCTGAAAATTTCAGGACAGATAGATCTTCACCTGATAAACAATTTTTCTCCAGTCTGATTTGCTCTAAATGCTTTGGTTTCAGAGTTATAAGCAAAAATCTACATTTTACCCCCATGTTCTATTTTTAGCCATAGCGGCCATCTTGGTTGGTTGGCCGGGTAACCGGACACAATTTTTAAACTAGATACCCTAGTGATGATTGTGGCCAAGTTTGGTTAAATTTGGCCCAGTAGTTTCAGAGGAGAAGATTTTTGTAAAAGTTAACGACGACGGACGCCATGTGATGGGAAAAGCTGCAGGAAACACTAGCCATAATGCTAGCCACTACTAACATGACTAACTTACTTATAAATATATGTGTATGTGATATACATTTGTGTAACCAACATTAGGAAGAAGATGACATTGGATGATTGCTTAACATCCAGCAGCAAATTAATAAACAGATTCAGGACTAGAACATGTTAATGTAATATGAATATCAACCTTAATTTGTACTAGACCAACACACTGAGCCTAATTTTTACCATGCTAGTTCACAAGGTAAATGTGCAAATGAAGCCGACCAGTCTATGCAATTTGAATTACTCCTTAATGCTGCGTGCTAAGTAGAGAAGCAGAAAATACAAATTTTCAATTCATTTGTTGGAACTCACAACCAGTGTACTCAAGGTGAACAAGCTCCCACCAATGCAGTCCAACATACGGAAAGGAGGGGATTCTGTATTTCAGCTTAGCCTTATTTAATTTTTCAACAGAAATTCAGTAAACTTATTTTTTGGTTCAGGCCTCACTTACGAAGACAATAACATAGACTAGTAAGGCTTTCTTACTTTTATGATTGTTAAAATGGCATTGCACAAAGAAATAAAATAATGATTTATTAGATAATGACTAAATGGTTAATGAGAATCAATTTAACATTATGTTTTTTTCTCTTCTTAATAAGCATGATGATGATGAACTGTACTAGACATTTTTATTAGGGGCCAGCTGAGGCCCACCTACATGTTTGGATTTCGCTGCATTGAAAACCCTTTGATGGCCTTTGGCTGCCCTTGAATTGAACATTTGTTGAATCTGACTTCGCGAGATTTATGGGTTTTAATAGCCTCTGACTATAGCATCGAAATTGCTCAATCAATTAACCACAATAACTTAATTATAAATTAAAAACTTTAAGTTTTATCATTCGGAAAATGTAAAATGACCCAAATAAGTTTGATTTATTTGATGTGAAGTGTTTTATAATGGGATCCCGCTTACATGTTTAACCCCGCCATTATGTATGTATGTGCCTATCCCAAGTCAGGAGCCTGTATTTCAGTGGTTGTCGTTTGTTTAAGTGTTAAATATTTGTTTTTCATTCATTTTTTATATAAATAAGGCCGTTAATTTTCTCGTTTGCATTGTTTTACATTGCCATTTCAGAGCCTTTTATAGCTGACTATGAGGTGTGGGCTTTGATCCTTGTTGGAGGCCATACGATAACCTATAGTTGTTAATATCTGTGTCATTCTGGTCTCTTGTGGACAGTTGTCTCATTGGCAATCGTACCACATCTTCAATGATCTTTTTTTTTATATTCTGATGGTTTTGAATTTGGGAATGAAATCAGCTCCTTTTTTAATTAATAAGTTTGCATTCTTTACTCTTCTGTGATGAAATTAATGCAAAACATTAGTTTGAATGACATTTTATTAATATTATCAGAAATTATTAGGATAAAAGTGAGTAAATCTTTTAATACATCTGTTTCCTAATCGTCTTTATTGACTATGACTTGACCATAAAATCGGTTACAATTACAAATTACATAGTTTCGTAAGTAGTGTCAAGTCCCGTCAATATATATATATGTTCCGACTGCATTGGAAATTGAATACAGAATTGAAACCAAATGAATTTTCTCAAAAATAAAATAGATTTTTATGGCTTTCAGTACTTAAAATTAAAATTCCTGAAAATCGATAGACCAAACTTGAGTTGGTTATTATGAATATACTACATAAATTGACCAAACAGTTTCTATATAAATAGTTTATCAGCATGGCTAGTGCCAGTGGCTAACTTAGATGGTCCAAATTATAAAAATGTTTTACTTTAATTTTGTGTTGTTGTTGACATCAAACGTTAATTTCAGTTATTTAACAAGTTTACAAGTCAATGCTTTCAAAATGACAACTTTGAAATAATTAATTTTTGTAATCATATCCTTTCACACATGAAATTCGACTTGTCAGAACTTGAAAGATTTGCAAATATTTTTGACTGTAACAACGAAATCAAAACGTTTAAAGTAGGATTTACTTTCGATTACATTGCAATACAAATATTGGAAACCCGTGCACTCTGTACCTTAAAGCTAAACTCATGGCTAAGTTAGTTTTCTGACGGTTTAATAAATAGCGGTTAAAAATACCGCTTGTCGTTGCTATCCCGTTCGCTGATAATTCGTGACTGTTTCGTAAAGCAAAATAAAATATATATGCAACAATTTATTCAATAGAATAAAAAACCTAATACAAATATGCATATTAAATATCAATCTAATAATATCAAGGAAAAGGTCATTAAACTTTAAAAATACGAAAGTACAATATATGTATTAAGTTGAGACAATTCGCCTCAAATAACCTCGTCCCCATTTTGGAAGACGCATCACTGTTGAGGTGGGGTTCGTGTTGCTTATAGTCTTCAGTTACCTATATTGGGTCTTGTGTACTATCATTTGTCTGTTTGTAATTTTACTTTTTAGCCAAGGCGTTGTCAGTTTATTTTCGATCTATGAGTTTGACTGTCCTTTTGGTATCTTTCGCCCCTCCTCTGAGATGATCCAATCTTGCTCTACCGTATAAAATAGTTGAAAACAGCTTATGATTTTGTAACTTTAAAGAATAAAGAAATATAAGTTATTATAACTTCCCTATTGTACAATTAAGAGATTGATGACTTATTGTGTCTGATTGACAAAGTCTGAATGAATGTGTGTCCAATGCTTTTTTACAAGCGTGTAAGCAAAACTTAGACACGTGACTTGTATTTTAATCAGACTGAATGAATTAAAGATGTCGCCTAGCAAACAAAAATAATTGTGACATCTTTATAGACGTGACAAATTGATAATGATAAAAAAAAAACGGGGTGCGGGAGATTCTTACTTTCTTAAAAAACGACTATCATGAGCAGATTTTTTCTTAATCTGTTATTGTTCAACATGACAAATCCATGACAAAACATAAAATAAATAAAATAATAAAGAGATCATACAGTTTGACAAGATAGTCGGTTTATATTTGTTTCTTTTATTTTTTTTTAAATATTTTTTTATATTTATTTCTTTTTTAAATATCGGTATGCGGATGCTATAAATATAACATGTAGCTATAACACATGTTAAAGTAATCTCAGTTGACTGCCAGTGCATTGATGATTGATGTAAATAACTTTTTAAAAAGAAGCTATATCGAAACGAAATTTAATGTAAGTACAAAAGGGCAACAACTTTATGTTCTTTGATAGAGTTGCTGTCTCTTTGAAGCATACATTCTCATTTCCATTCTCAATTTTATTATCGAAATGTATCAAGGTTTTTGTCTGTGATCTATATTAATTTGTTAAAAAGTTTGAATATTTTATTTGTGATTTATCAATGACATCATATATCTTATATATAATCACGGCTTGTTAATATAAAAACGAAGATATAGTATGATTGTAACGAGACAAACTCTCCACAAGAGACAAAACGACACAGAAATAAACAACTATAGATAAGAGTTCGGCTTTCAACAATGAGCAAAGCCCATACCGCATAGTCATCTATAAATGACACCGAAATAAACAATCTAATTAAAATCTTGATCTCTGAATACGTTATACTACATGATGTATAACGTAATCAGAGATCAATATTTTAATTAGATTGCGAAATAAAAAATGTAAAGCAATTCAAACGAGAAAAATGATGGAATTATTAACGTACAAAAATGAACGAAAAACAAATATGTAACACAGCAACAAACGATTACCGCTGAATTCAAGCTCCTGACTTTAGACGAGCACATACATACAGAATGTGGCGGGGTTAAACATGTTAGCGGGATCCCAACCCTCCGTCTAATGGTAGCCTGTGACAGTGATATAACGGAACCTATAAAAATCAGTTGAAAAAATGATTAACTAATCAGATGTATAAACATAGAAAAACATATAACAAAAACATAGATTGGACTTGGCTATTACAACAGAGTCGCGGGCAAAATAGTACGGTGACAAATCAGGTAAATTTGCAAAATTTAATGGAACGAAATACCTCAAGGTTAATGTTGGTCTTATTGTGTACATAACAATAATATCCTTTGATTAAGGCATGTCGTAGCTATAGCTGTCGTTTCAAAGTGGTGCAGAGTTTTCAAAATCTGCGGTCAAAGGTCAATAGGGGGGATTTTAAAAAATCGGGTTTTTTTTGACATTTTTAACAATTTCATGCTAAATGAGAATTTTTTTTTCGATGGAAGCATGCGCTAGGAATGCTCCACAAATACAGCTAGTCAAATTTATGTCTGATTTCATGATATAAGTGATACGTACCCTCGCTTGCAACATGTACGAAAATGAAACAAATATCTTTATCTACGGAAATTATCGAAAAAAAATATTCATAATTAAGATTTGGCTATGCAATAATATACGGCCACCTATAAAGATATTTTTGGGAAAGTTTTTGTTAAAATGCCATAAGTAACAGAGGAGAAATAAGAACTGTAAAGTAAACACCCGGCCTCACGGTCATAAAACTTTCGAGCATGATTTTTGTACTCACTCTCGAAAATCAACCAATCAAATTGCTGGATTTCATGTTTCGAGCATGATTTTTGTGCTCCGAGCACTGAGAAAAGTTTTATGCCTTCAAGGCCAGGTCCATGATGTTATGAAAAAAATTATGAAAATTCTTGGCTGATTATTTAAACTTAAAATGATGTTAAAACTATAAAAAATAGTCTTTATGTTCATGAAACTATAGTATATGAATTTTTTTTGTATATTAATAAATAAATCAGTACGAGACCAATATCGCATTGACATTATGTGTCCCCCCCTTTTTTTTTTTTATAAAACAACGCCAGACATGGTTGTCGTTTGTTGGTGTGGTTCATAAATGTTTCTCGTTCCTAGTTTTTTAAATTGATTAGACCGTTGCAACGGTTTTACACTAATAATTTTTTAGATCCCTTACTGTTCGGTGTGAACAAAGGCTCAGTTTTGAAGACCGTGCTTTGACCTATAATGATTAACTTTTACAAATTATGACCTGAATGGAGAGTTGTCTCATTGGAACTCATTCAACATCTTCTTTATATAACTATAAACGATGGAATAAATCGCAGACTTGAAATCCCGATATATATGTGAACTACAAACGAGGATTCACAGGGATATTACACTTCAAAGTCTTATTATTGTTGAAGGTCGTGCGGTAACCTATAGTTGTAAATATCTGTGTCATTTGGTCTATTGTGAAGAGTTGTTCCATTAGCAATCACACCATATACACCAATGTCCGATGTAAGGGGAGGGTTGGGCGCCCGCTGACATCTTTAACCTCGCCACATTCTGTATGTGGCTGTCCCAAGTCAGAAGCCTGTTATTCAGTTGTTGTCATTTGTTGCTGTTACATTTTTGTTGTTCTTTAATTTTTTTTTACATTAATTATGCCGTTGTTTTTCTCGTTGACTATGCGGTAGGGGATTTGCTTATTGTTGAAGGCAGTACGGTGACCTATAGTTGTAAATGTATGTATAATATTTGGTCTTTTGGAGATTTGTCTAATTGGCAATCATACCACATCCTTTTTTTTATTATGGTTTTAAAGCAGTCTCTCAATAACTGTTGCACCATTTTATATATAGACTTTGGGCAATACCAATACCATCTATTTTATAAGGGGTGTTCTGTTTTTTTGGTAAGGAATATCACACACTAAAGTATGCATTTCCGTTCAGTATCATATGAGTGCATTGTAATCATTATCCATTTGAAAATAATTGTAATCTACTAACCAGGCAAAATATTTATCAGAGAGTTTGGAATACATTGTAAAGATAGAAACAATTTGAATATAGAAATTTCGAACGATCGTAAACAGCTTTTCACATTTTTTTCTCTCGCAAATATGCAATATCTGTAAACAAATGTAACTGGCAAACTATACGACAAAGAATACGTTTTTTTTCTTTCTTTCGCAAACAGTTTGTCATTTTGGTCTCTTGTGGACAAGTGTCTCATTCGCAATCATACCACATCTTCTTTTTTATATATATCATGTAGACTTTCTATTAGTATTTGAAAAGCAACATCATACCCCGATTAATCTAAATCATTAGAAGCAAATTATTTTTATTTTCATCAAGTAGTTAAGAGGGCCTGGACAGGGTATTGGGAGCATGGGAGAAGGGAGAGATGGGGGCGGGAGGAAGGAGAGAAGGGACAGGCGAAAGGAGAAAAGGGTATAAAAGGAGACAAAAATGTGTATTAAAATTATCAAAATTTAACAGGAAAACAATTATTTAATAAATGAGTGAATCAAAAGATTCAAGAAAGTGGTAATAAAAAGTAAAGCAACAAACAAAAAAACCAAAACGACTTTGACGAAATCTAACAAGAGGCTCTCAAGAGCCTGAATCGCTCACCTGGTAAACAATGCCTTCGGCCATGTTTTTTGACGAAATAGAAAATAAAACACAAACTTTAATTTATACACCCTACTGATCATTCAAATGAAGTTTGGTGTAATTTGGTTGAGTAGTTTTAGAGGAGAAGATTTTTTAAAGTTAGCAAATATGATGAACAAATTGTGAAAAATTGTCAGTAAAGGACAATAACCCCTTAAGGGGTCAATTGACAATTTTGGTCATATTAACTTATTTGTAGATCTTACTTTGCGGATCATTTTTGCTGTTTACAGTTTATCTTTATCTATAATAATATTCAAGATAATGACCAAAAACTGCAAAATTTCCTTAAAATTACCAATTAAGTGGCAGCAACCCAACAATGGGTTGTTTGATTCATCTGAAAATTTCAGGGCCGATAGATCTTGACCTGGTGAACATTTTTACCCCATGTCAGATTTGCTTTAAATGCTTTAGTTTTTGAGATATAAGCCAAAAACTGCATTTGACCCCTATGTTCTATTTTAAGTAACAGCGGCCATGTTTTTTGACGGATCAAAAATCGAAGCACAAACTTTGTGCAGGATAATCTAAGGAACAATCATGCTATGTTTCATCCAAATCCATTCAGTAGTTTCAGAAGAGAAGATGTTTGAAAAATTGTTAACGACGACAGACGACGACGTCGGACGCCAAGTGATGAGAAAAGCTCACATTTCCTTTTAGGAAAGGTGAGCTAAAAACTGCAAAATTTCCTTAAAATAACCAATTCAGGGGCAGCAACCTAGCAACGTGTCGTCAGATCCATCTGAATATTTCAGGGCAGATAGATTTTGACCTGATAAACAATTCAACCACAGTCAGATTTGATCTTAATGCTTTGGTTTTTGACATTTTACCCCTATGTTCTACTTTTAGCCGTGGCAGCCATCTTGTTTGGATGGCCGGGTCACCAGACACATTTTGAAAACTAGATACCCAAAAGATGATTGTGGCCAAGTTTGGATTAATTTGGCCCAGTAGTTTCAGAGGAGAAGATTTTTGTAAAAGATTACTAAGATTTACGAAAAATGGTTAAAAATTGACTATAAAGGGCCATTACTCCTAAAGGGGTCAACTGACCATTTCGGTCATGTTGACTTATTTGTAAATCTAACTTTGCTGAACATTATTGCTGTTTACAGTTTATCTCTATCTATAATAATATTCAAGATAATAACCAAAACAGCAAAATTTCCTTAAAATTACCAATTCAGGGGCAGCAACCCAACAATGGGTTGTCAAATTCATCTGAAAATTTCAGGGCAGATAGATCTTAACCTGATAAACAATTTAACCCTGGTCAGATTTGCTCTAAATGCTTTGGTTTTTGAGTTATAAGCCAAAAACTGCATTTTACCCCTATGTTCTATTTTTAGCCATGGCGGCCATTTTGGTTGGTTGGCCAGGTCATTGGACACAATTTTCAAACTAGATACCCCAATGATGGTTGTGGCCAAGTTTAGTTCAATTTGGCCCAGTAGTTTCAGAGGAGAACATTTTTGTAAAAGATAACTAAGATTTATGAAAAATGGTTAAAAATTGACTATAAAGGGCAATAACTCCTAAAGGGGTCAACTGACCATTTCAGTCACGTTGACTTATTTTTAGGTCTTACTTTGCTGAACATTTTTGCTGTTTACAGTTTATCTCTACCTATAATTATATTCATGATAATAACCAAAAACAGCAAAATTTCCTTAAAATTTACAATTCAGGGGCAGCAACCCAACAACGGGTTGTCCGATTCATCTGAAAATTTCAGGGCAGATAGATCTTGACCTGATAATCAATTTTACCCTGTCAGATTTGCTCTAAATGCTTCGGTTTTTGAGTTATAAGCCAAAACCTGCATTTGACCCCTATGTTCTATTTTTAGCAATGGCGACCATGTTTGTTGATAGATCAAAACTTCGGATACAATTTATAAACTAGATACCCTAAGGAACATTCAGTTAAAGTTTGGAAGTATTTGGCCTAGTAGTTTCAGAGGAGAAGATTCTTGAAATAGTTTACGACGACAGACGACGGACGCTAAGTGATGGCATAAGCTCACTTGGCCCTTCGGGCCATGTGAGCTAAAAACGGAAAGTCCTTAATCTAACTGCAAAATCAAACAAATGAAATTCAATAACAACTGTTATATATTCCGAATTGGTTTAGCTAGGCATTTTCTTATGCAGAAAATGGTGATTGGACCTGGTTTTATGGTTAGCCAAACCTCTCACTTGTATGACAGTCGCAGAAAATTGCGCATAGTAACGAAAAAAATATTCCGAACCTTTCCCCTTATTCATTACGATCTTTTATATATGGAGAAAGAATAAAAAAAACTAACAATTTCCAGGATTTTATTGTGAGCCTCTGCATGTATAGCGACATATGTCACCATCCTTATTTTTTTTAGATAAATTTCTTCAAAGTAGACCGATATGCATAGAATTTGGCAGAAAAAGGATGACATTACTTAATATAGAGTAACGGTTTTTTATTTTCCCCTGTCTGGTTTCGTAAATTTCTTATTAATTCTAACTGATTTAGGGTGGAGTCTGAGATTCAGCTTTCAAAATTTCATTGGGTGAACAGTGATTTTCGAGTACAATTTGAATTGATTGATTTGAGGTTGCAAAATGTCCGGTGGCAAATATTTCAGGCATATTCAGGACCATACAATACAATTTGAAATTGTTGTGTCTAAAAAAACACACATTTCTAGATCTAATCCAGCCATAAAAAAAGGTTACAAAAAACATCCCATCAAGTGTAAAAGTGAAAGATAAAATAATACATGTTTTTAATGTAGTATATTCTTTGTATGATGTAAACGTTTGGGTAGTGTGCATAGTTGCAGACAAACCTTGCAAACTGTATTAAATGTAAGTTCGATCACATTCTGTCTTTCGTGAAAAATGGTATAATAAAAAAAATCTGAGAACATACATGCATACTCTATAGGTAAAACACTTGGTTCATTATAAAAGTTCCACCTGGAAATTGTACACTGTAGAAGGAAGAAGTCAGACATAGTGGAATATAGTTGGGAAATCTCAATTGTAAATCATGTCCAACTCAACAACAAAACACACCCATCCCGGTACACCCAAGTGTAAATTAACATGAACCAAAATGATATTAAAATGTTTACGTGTTTTCAGTTTGTTTCTGCATTTGAAGAAATATATCAAACAAACATATCTCTTATTTTGTTTTGTCGATCGGAGCGCTTTTCTTGGTTTACCTTCGACAATTATTAAAATAATTAAACGATTATTCGTCTATTGTTGGCCACTGAGTTTTATTTAATGAATTGTGTGATTGTAAATTTCAAGAAATATTTTTTGAAATACAGAATTGAAAGAAAAAATATGTAACGGGGTCTGAGAGATATAATTTTATTTCGTCCCAACGGATGCGCAATAAGTGTTGACATCCCAAAATGACTTTTTCTTCATTCCGATGTTGCTGTCCTCTGTAAATTGTATTTATAAGATTACAGTATCGGCAATCTATTTTTTACAAGCTTCCGGAACCATATTTTCTGTACAGTCCAATATTATTCCAAAACTGGTTACACTTGGAACATAGAATGAAATTCAAAACAGTGTGGCTGTGGCCATTGATTGACACATTAAATTCACCCATTGACTGGGACAATTTAGGTAATCGTTTGTATGTAACGACCACTGCTCACAGTGTACTTTTTAAAGACACTTAAACTATGGGGTCACCAAAGGTTCTCAACACCTTAATAAAGTAATTCGAAAAATTAATCAGAAATAACACGATGTTTTGATTTATATCAATTATATAAATCAAAACATAAAGGTTATTCCTGATTAATTTTTCGAAATATTTTATAAGATAAGATAAAGATAAATACGTTTATTGCAATAAGCACAATTATGCTATAGCACATTTAAATTACAACATTATCATGTGTAAGCAACATGAAATTTATATTAATACATAGGTATACAAAACTGCAGAGAACATAATTAACAATATGAACATTTTGTTAATGAAAAAGACAATTAGATTCATATATATAACTAAGTTAATATGAAAGTTCTGAGTTTCCAACTTTCACGCAAAAAACACATCAAATTGTAAATAACAGTTTTTGTTTGAACTTGTAGTAGTGAATACAGTTTGTTGATATTTGGCCATGTATGATAATGTTTTGAGAAGTATTTAAGTCTATACTGTCTATATGCTGGACAAACCATAATAAAATGATATTCGTTCTCTATACATTGCATAGTACAACATTTACAAATTCTATCCTCCCTTCGTTGTTTTATGTAACGACCAGTTTCCATATTTAGTTTTAATACACCAAATCTTAATAAAGACAACATTTTAACATTGATATTTTTCAATATATATTGTTCCATCTTAAAACCTGTTTTTATCATTTTGTACAATATTAGTTTTTCAGAGCTCTCTACAGACTCACGTCAGCTCTGATAAAATTGATCTAACAGACGTTCATTCAAAATATCAAAGTTTACATTAACATTCTCTTGTGCATACCATAAATAATTAAATCCAAGTTGAAAAAGTAAATTACGAACATTTGTGGCCCAATTTTCTTTACCACTATTACAGTCAGCAACTAGAACTTGATATATTTCATATACAATATCTGGTTTCTTGTTTATAATATTAACCCAGTATTTCAACAACTTTTGTTTCCTAGTAACATACATAGGTAAATGACCAAGATCGCCAATAATACAACAGACAGGCGTGTTTTTGGGTACTTTTAAAACAAATCTACAAAATTTATTATGTACAGTTTCGATTTCTTTTGCATGATGAAAACCCCATACTTCAGAGGCGTAGTTTAAAATAGACATAACTAGACTGTCAAACATAGTACATTGCTGTTCTGGTGAAATATAAGTAGATCTTAATGAGTTTAACAATGCTGCAAGCGCTCTACTTCCCTGTCCCGCTAGGCGTTTTTGAGTTTGTTGAAATTTACCGTTGTAATGTAGAGGAACTCCAAGGTATACATAGTGATCGACTACTTTTAGTTCCGTATTGTCATAATGCCACGAATGGTTTACTCTTTGCCATCCTTTACGAAAAACTACAACTTCTGTTTTATCCTTATTAACCCCAATTTTCCATTTTGTACAGTAGACGAATAATTTATCTAAAAGAAACTGTAGAGCTTCCGGTGTTTTTCCAAATAGCACAGTGTATAATTAAAGGCGTTAAGAAACCATTGGAGACCCCACAGTTTAAATGTCTATCGTAGGTACGTCGTGAACAGTGGTCGTTACAGACAAACGTTCACGTAAGTTGTCCCAGTCAATGGATGAATTTAATGTGTCAATCAATGGCCACAGCCACACTGTTTTGAATTTCATTCTATAGGAAACGTTGTGTGCCAAAATAACCAAGTTCAAGGACAATTGTATTATTCTTCTTTGTTAATTCCATTCCAAAAATTATTTTCTGCCTGATTTTCAAAGACTGCTTCTACTATGTATTTTCAACAAATTATATCCCGTATTATTTTTCAAAAGCATTTTATTTTTCTATTTTGCAAGAAGCGTTTTTTTTTGCAACCATTTTAAAACGAATTGGTTTATTAGTTTTGATTTACAGGAGCGTAGCAGCCGGCTGCCGTAACCAACAATTGTCATTGATACGCCATGCCGTACCTTAATTTTTCATAATTTATTGAAAAAGCAAAGTTTTTGCACGGGATTAAAGAAAACAAGGTTTTTACTGGAAAAAACAAAGACAGAAAGTCCCATTTCTGAGTCATAGGCAATATAAACGGTATACATTTATTAATACTGGTTAAATAGAAATAAGGGGATGTGATGGACTAGTAGCCAATTAATGAGACTAGTTGAACTCTTAATCCTGGTTTCACAATGTGTTAAAAGTAAACAATTATTGTAGGTCAAACTGAGTACGGCATTCAGCATGGAGCCTATGCTCACACAGATCAGCAAGTTAAAAAAAGTGGGAACCGACATGAAAAATTAAATTATCGAAACTTTTTTTAAATACTTTTTTTTATGTAAATGATGCAACCTTAGCCTACCAATTGCGCTATTTTTGTGTAGCTGAACTTTATGTGAAAGATTTTTTAAACTTATCACGATTTCTTTAGAAATGATTGTGAATTTGGGATGTCCCTGTCAGAATCGGCTGAAAATGTTTTATTTTCCTTTGTTCATACATTGTCACAAAAATGTCAGTATTCACCTCAAAAGCTAACAAAACCTTTAAACATACTTTTTAAGAAGGGTTAGTTACGATACTGTTGTCAGTTCACTAAAGATTGCTTATTTTGGCTTTAATATTGATTCACTTACAGGGTCTTTGCATATGAATTAAACATGTTTATTCTAAAACCAGTTACAGGTTATGTTCTTCACATATATTTCCGGGCGTCCGGGAGTTTCTCGCTACATTGAAGACCCATTGGTGGCCTTCGGCTGTTGTCTGCTCTATGGTCGGGTTGTTGTCGCTTTGACACATTCCCCACTTTTCTCAATTTTATGATGGTATACTACTAAACCCCTAACGACAGGGATTGTGCTTGATATATTTATATGATGAAGACGATATCATTAATTAGTTTAATTCAGGTCTCGAGCTCGCATGTCAGTAACTGCTAGAAGTCCTTTGTTGAGTTATGTATCATTGTCAATTTGTTTAGTTTCTTTTGTTACCTATTCTGACATCAGACTCGGACTTCTCTTCAACTGAGTTTTACTGTTCGTAGTGTTTGTTGTGTGTTTGTTTTTTCTACATTGACTAGATGTATAGGGGGAAGATTGAGATCTCAAAAACATTCTTAACTCGCCGCTTTTTTGCGCCTGTATCAAGTCAGGAGCCTCTGGCCTTTGTTAGTCTTGTATGATTTTTAATTTTACTCTGTTTCGTGGGAGATATTTAGGTCCCCGTCATAAAATCATCATAAGGACCATAACTAAACTTCGACAAGTGACAAGTTCAAGTTAAAGGAGTATTATTTTCTGTATTGACTGACGTCTGACCCCCTGACTACATTTAGCGAATATTTAATAGTCTTAAATAAGTTTTTTGATATCCTTCAACCGAAATAAAGCCGGAAATGAACAAATTTTTCTTTCTAATAATTTCTAATAGGGGTATGACAGTGGCGGATCCAGAGGGGTCGTAGAGGTCATACGCCCCTCTTTTACTTTTTTTTTTAAACACGACTGTAAAATGACAAATCAGACTATATTTCGATGACTTTTCCATATCCCGTTTATTTTAGCGATAATTCGTTATTTATAAAGATATTATTCGCTCGTATTATTGTAATATATTATTTTCTTTTTTCTATTTTTTTTAATTTGACTTTCAAAAAAAGTTACTCAAATTGTTACTAAAAAAATGATGTTTCCATTAGCGAAATTTAAGTGTCAGGAGAGGGTCAGAATGCAGGATTAATTAGGAAACGGCGTGCATCAGAGTTAAGCGCATCTACTCCTGAACAACTGGATGGATATAGAAGAAATATTTACATGAGAAAGTTCTAAATGTTAATTAAAGGGGAGATACTCGTTACTTTAATAGGATGGCATTACTAATCTTCTGAGCGAAACTCTTCCTGAGTGAATGTTTTATGGATTTTAATGAAATGTATGTCGGAAAAGGTCAGGGAGAGAGAAAAAGGAGGGAGAAGGAGGGCGGGAGAAGGGAGAAGAGGAGCGGGAACAGGGAGAAACCTACCCCCTGTCCAGCCCCTCAGTTAACAATGCATGCTGAATGTTGACGCGGCTGTCCTTGAAGTTATTTATGAAGAGTAAACTCACCACTGGATGGCTTGTCTGATAATTTGCGTCATTTAAAACAATATTGGCACGCTCAAATGACTCGACATGCCTTAATTGCTTAGCTTGTATGACTTTTTACCTCCGGAAGAGACATTTTTTTTGGAGTTGTACCAGTGTGGTTTATAATTAGTCTTTTCGGAAAACAAGAATAAAAGACTTAAAAAGCTATTAAACCTTACCATATGTACTTATTCAAGCACATAGACACAACTATTGATACACATATATATAATTTTTATGAAACTTATGAAAATGCATATTAAATTCATTGCATTTCATGTACAGGGGGAAATAGGAAAGGGGAACTTATTGAGTTGAAAATTGAGTAGTAATACGTCCATGCGATGAGTTCTATAAAAATGCTTGTAAAAGTTGATTTGTATGTTCTATCAAACTTTATATATCAAAACTTCCGAAGTATTGGTTGTTCCACTTTTTTGTGTGAAAATTAACTGACTGGTGATTTATATATAAGAAATGTCGTATACTTTGACAGACGGTAAGATTGAAATAAATGTTACATACATTTGAAAATCGTCCAATTCACTCAATTTATATGTTCATATGATATTGAAGTTTGATGTCAAAACAAAGCTGATACATAACTCTTTCATTTGATACCAATTTGTTGATGATATCTTCATTCGGGAATTTGATATAAGCGTTCCCGTGTTTGAAAATGAAAAAGACAAAAAATCCGAAAATCACACTTTAACGAAATTTTACAAAAAACTGCACCGTGGGAAAACTCTACGACAGGACTAAAATGAAAGTATAATGTTTACTCTATCTTAATGCGAATTTTCAGCCGTGAGGTATTTCAGGCCATTAAACTCTTTAAATAAGCGACTTTTTCCGATTTGTCACTCCACTAAAATAACCACTGCCTATCAAAATAAAGTTGCCATTGAATGTCGTACTTTGACCTAAAATTGTTTACTGTTTACCTATTGTGAATTGGAATGAACAGTTGTCTCATTAGCACTCATACCATTTCTTCTTATTTCTATCATGAAATTTAAGCATAAAATTTAACTAACAAGAACAAATGACAGAAGACCCAAATCTATTTTACCTATGTATTGCAAGGCATCTGTACTGTCTGTACTTAATTGACAAACCCCAATAAAATAGTTCATGACTAATGTTTCTATATTGACAGAAACAGATGAGTTTTGACTATTTTAACTATTTACCTATTTTCTTGATTTGTTTTTTTTTTAACAATTGACAATAAGGCTAACTTACAACTGATCGATAACAGGTTTTTCTCGTCTTTTTTAATATCCAAGTTAATGTGAACAGGGGGTTCCCGTATTTCACTTCCCCGCCCTCGTCCTGAATCCCCTTGTAATAGAATTAGGATGCCTCGTTCCTGAATTTACATGTAGTTATATACAGAAGAAGCATGATGAAGAAGTACTCGCGTGTTACTCAAGTATTCGCTGTTGCATAAAGCCTTGGATAACGTATAACACATTTGTATGAGCTGGACGCATTGAACTCTTTTATGATGAATTGTTTTAGTTGACCCTTTGAAACATTTTATATGGTAATTAAAATGATTGACTGTAAACAGCTCTTTAGAACATATGATTTAAAGAGCATTTAGGAGCGATGGCTTTAAACAGCAATTAAGAACATTGGCTTTAAACAGCAATTAAGAGCATTGACTTTAAACAGCAATTAAGAGCATTGACACCCAAGAGCAGCTATAAGAAAAGCAGTACACAAGACGAAAATCAGATAAAAATAGGGCGTCTTCTTTGGCATTACGGAACAATAGCATATTTTATCAGTCAAATGCGCACTAAAATCTCTGCAGCTTTTGTTTCTAAATTAAATCTTCAGTTCTTAAAGTAATGTTAATTTAAGCATCGAGCAACAAATAAAATAGATATATAATTTGACGCTTGCGAGATACGAAAAAAGTACGTTCAGATTGAACACCTCTTTACTTCATGAGGTTATGAATTTGATTAAGAATTGTTATTTACGGTAATAATTATTATAATTCTTAATATGGCTAGCGAATATATCACTACGTATAAGCTGTACAAAGTAAAACAACAAAAATACTAAGCTCCAAGGAAAATACATAAATGTCTCTTATCAAATATTAAGGGCAATATAATTGGCATGATGCATTAATTTGAGTTAGTTTTATGTAACTAGTGAAGAAGACAAAAACAAAACATGACTTCACACCGTCTTAGACATGCTTTATTGAGAACTATTTACCATACAGATTATCGGGTACAGTTTCTAAGTTACAGTCATCTCCTTGACAACAGAATGAGCAATTGAAAATAGCGTCTTGTAGTATAACGACGTTATAGTTCCTGCATTCATTCCTGTCAGATGATTCTACAATCCAATCACGATTACACTCTGCTGATGTCGCGCATCTAAAACCAAAGATACAAATAAATTAAATGAACGTTCACCCCCTTTTTTTATCCCTTTCTCTTTACTTCCATATAAAAGCTTGCAATCTATATAGGTCCTTCACTATAGAATAAAAATATGGTAGCTGCTGGTGTATATTGCAATAGAGAAAGATTTCTACTCCTTTAAATGGTAAATTGACATATTTTGTCTAGATTAGTCTATGAAAAGGTTAATACTATGAGCTTAAGAGAGAGGGGATTTCCCCGAGCACTTATTTTTATACCTTTTCATAAACTCCGATTTAAGACATATTTACAATTCACTTTTAATTGGTCTTACAGCCTGCATTGAATGTGTTGGTACAGGCAATATCTTTAGTAAGGTTGCTTGCTAGCTGAAGAGTGAAGTCATTATTAGGAAAGGAATATTATCCTCCCTTCGAAGTAGCTTAGTAGTCCTACAGACTGGCAGGACTAGTCTATTCGTAAAGGAGGGAAGTTTACGTAACCTAATAATGACTTAACGGTTCAGCTAGCCTAGCAAGCAAGTTGACCAAAGATATTTTCTGCACACCCAATGCAATCGGCTTTAAAAATATTTATTTTGGTGATATCTTGTATCACAGGTGTTTGTACACCAGTAGCTATCATCTTTAAATTCTTTTCATTATGATTAAAGTGCCTTTTGAGTTAACATATTTTACCATTATTACATTACAAGTATGTTTGTGAAGAATTGTTATTTTGATAAAAACTCTTGTGCGTCATACTCAAATGAACCTTCATGACACGTGCAATCACAATAGAGTGCACAGGTTGATTAAAGAAAGAAATGATAGAAATCGACTTTTAAAACCATAGCAATAAAATTTAATTATAAGAATTGAATGCATCTTTTGTTAATGTATAGGTTGTAAGAGTATTGATCGTGCGCACATTTCTAGAATGAAGCACTTCCGCACTTTATACAAAATGTGCTTTGGTCGACACTTTTACAATAAAATTACAAAAAGAAGCATTCAATTTTTGAATGATACTAGTGAGTAGATCAACAAAACTTCGTTAATGAGCTATTTTTTCAATAGACCAATTAAAATATTTCTCGAGTTGTTAATGTGCTAGCTCGCCTCGCTTTAAATTTCAAAGTATATATGTTACAGGCAATTTCTAAATTTAGGCATTTTGTAAAATGACTGAAATTTTTTAAAAGCATTTTCTAAAATGCCGTCATGATTTAGGCATTTTACAAATTGACTATTTTTTTCAGGCATTTTACAAAATGCCTGAAAAAATTGTAAGGCATTTTACAAAATTCCTAAAAGACTAGAACTGAATGGAATGTACTCAAACTGGAAAGATTGGAAATATCAAACAAATGATTATATTCTATCTTTAAATATAGCATGCAATTTAACAGTTACAGTTTTATAATTGTAATTAAATCATTTACATTAACACTGAAGATGACAATTATGTTTGCTACATGTAATGATTGGATGACAGCAACTGTTACACATTTTTTCTGACTTTTTGCAAAGAAAACGTTTAGTGTTACATCTAGTCTTACCACTAGCACTACAGCCACATTTAATGTAACCCTGACCATCACACAAAGAAACTTTACTGACAGCTTTACTGAAGGATATTTCATTCTCGTGATTTACAGATTGAATAGCAATAAAGTTACTGTCAACCAGTTCAAACTGATTCCTGGTGTAAGTCCACGTACTATTCCATCTTTAATTTCCAGTTGATAACCATGCTCTTCCTTTCCAGTAACAACAGTCATAAGGTTACACAGGTCTCCTTTCTCTCGATCCACATGGGGAATTGCAACTAATACATTCGCACCAATATATCTACCTCTGTCAAAACTCTTTCCGATAGATCGCTAACCTGACAGCTTGTTTGGTCATTGAATCTGATGCATGCCTTCTTTCATTTTTGATAACCTCTTCATTTGAACACAGATGACAAGTAATAGTATCAGATATTGAATGGTGCATGCTTTTCAGGTGGCAAATATCCCATGCATATTCAATAGGCCTATGATGCAACTTAATGGTAACAGAAGTCGTCAACTCAATCTTCATATGTGATTCTTTTTTTTACTTGACCAATCATTGTTAAAATATTCCTTCAGTGTATCATACTTTTATTTTCAATATTTTGCAAGATGAGCAATTCAGGCTCCTAGAAGCCTACAGATTTTCTTATTAACGCTTGTTACATTTTCAAAGAATAATCTTAAATTTATTTTCCTCAACCCTTTTTGTAGATTAACAATATATTTTTATCATCTAATTCATGTATTTCATATTTACACAATTTGCTTGAAACAGACTAGGCAATTTGTATAATTTTCAGAAAAATATTTCAGGCATTTTACAAAATGTCTAGGGTTTTTAAGGCATTTTTTAGGCATTTCAACTTTAGGCATTTTAGAAAATACCTAAAAATTCAGTCATTTTACAAAATGCCTAAATTTAGAAAATGTCTGTAACATATACATTTCCACAGACTAAGCTAGATTCCTCAAACAAAAAAGAAATTACCTGAGTGTATAAAAACGAAAGCAGATGTTGGAGAAACGTGAAAACATACATGGAGTTCAAAGTGAATCATCGAAAGTAGAAATTTACCGGAAGCTTGGCCATACTCCACTACATATCGATATCATTTTTTCAGTTGTTATTTTTATGTATAATCAAAGACATGAATGAGTGTCATGTTTTAAGTCAAAATCTTAAAGATAGCATTTATGTTCCATAATGTTATCAAAACATGGTATTCCGCAATTGCTTTATTGCAAAACAATTTACTGTAGATATTAATAATAACAACGCCAATGAGGTTAATGACGTTTTAATTCAAATGTATATGCGAGTTTCGAGCGATAATCATGATAATTATTTACTTTTTCTAATTAATACTGAATACTCAAACATTTTGCCATTCCACTGGGTCTGTGTATATACACGATATTTTGTAATGTAACTAGCAAATCTAGAATGTTGTATACATTCTACAGTGTCGATGTGGCATGCATGTTGGCGAGACAGAACAGTCATTCAACAAACGCATGAATTGTCATCGTAGTGACTACACCTGCAAGCCCGACCTCCCCGTCAGTCGTCATTTGAGATCACCTGGGCACGCCAAAGCTGATCTAAAAAAACTTACCATCACTATCATAAATCACAACGAGGATTGGTCAAAGGTCGACAGACTTGCTCGGGAAAGTTTTTGGATAAGAAAGCTCAGGACAGTTTCCCCCAGAGGGCATTAATGAAAAATATAGAAGAGTCACTCATTTTCCCTACCATCACTAATTTTCCTGCCATCACTTGTGTCCAGTAACTCCGGCTGCCGTACTGAACTCTAACACATTTCAGGAATTTTTGAATTATACTAGTTTTAATTACAGAGTTGGCAGGGATGTATAAGTACGCAGCCACGTTCAATTATTTAACCTTAGTAAAACATTTATTACTCATTTTTCTAATCATCAAATTACTATATATTTGGGATGTTTAAATACGCAGTCTTTGTTGCAATTGCTCTACCGTTGTCATATTTTAAATATTTTACCAGCTTAGATCGGTCAAGGCTGTTTATTGGGACTGTATTTCAACGCAGTTGTTGTAACACCTTAACTGTCATCACCTTTGGAATTTTAGAGTTGTGCCGGTTCATATCGCAAATAACTATTTTTATTCAAGCATACCTTAGCGGTCTTTGCGGTGTGTATGGACATTTTAAAATTGTATCAGTGTCTCTGATGTTCGCTTTAACTATTTTATTGTATAAATTTCAAGATTGTGATAGTAAAATCAGAAAAGATTGATATTGGTCAGTTTACATCGTGATCATACTGATGAAGGATATCTGTTCTCCGAAATATTTAACATATTGTTCGTTTTATTGTTATTTTTGGTGATGTTGTACCATTTTAGACTTGTTATATATATATATTAAATATGCAGTCTCTGTTGCAATTGCCCTACCGTTGTCAAAATTGAAATATTACACCAACTTAGATAGGTTAGGGCGTTTTTGTTTTTTTGGGAAACTGTTATCCACGCAGTTGTTGTAACATCTTAACTGTCATCACCTTTGGAATCTTAGAGTTGTGCCAGTTCATATCGCAAATTAATATTTTTATTTCAGCCTATCTTAGCGGTCTTTGCGGACCCTTTTAGACTTGTTATATATAAATATATTTATACTGCAATCGACTATTTTATTTATTGTGTCTGTTTAGTTAACGCATCATTGTAAATATAACGGAATTTGATGAGACTGTCGTCAAAGTGAGAGGGTTAGCGCTATAAAACCAGGTTTAATCCGCCATTTTCTACATTTGAAAATGCCTGTACCAAGTCAGGAATATGACAGTTCTTGTCCATTCGTGTTTTGTTATTTGATTTTGCCATGTGATTATGAACTTTCCGAATTTATTTTCCTCTAAGTTCAGTATTTTTATGATTTTACTTTTTACTATACAGATAAAGCTATACGTACAAAATGACGTACTTGTAAACGTTAGCTTTATACGTCAATGACTTCAACTAACCTATAAGCCCCGCCTACTTACCGGAACTACTGTATTTCGTCAACAACGCCACGTCACAACCATGACAACGTGTAGAAACAATTGTCAAACTTTTATAAATTTCAACTTATTTTGTCTTCAAATTGGTAATTTATATACCTTTTTTTTTTATTAAATGTTATTAGTTAAGTTCATTATCCCTTTCTAATTCCTTGAAATGTCAATTTCTTACCGCCTGGACTACGCTTATAGGGAAATACCCCAAAATGGTACCTCTAGAGGGAAATTCCAAACACTTTTTTTTAAACAAAATTTGTTACATATTGTTTTTAATTACTAGTATTTATTTTTTATCGATTTCAGTATAAAGACAATATACGTATAGTGTCTTGAAAAATAAAATTTATTTGTATTCGGCACGAAACGGGGAAAATGCTCGGTAAAACCTTGCGTGTCCCCCTTTTCTAAGGTAGCAATACACAGTTAGGAAAAAAACTTAAAATTGACACTCATAATTTTTGAACACCCTCTTTCCCCTCTTGTCTAACAAATAAGGCTTAATATTTGTGTTATGAATGTATATATTTATAGAAAGAGAATCTTCCATAGATTTGATTTCTAATGGTCATAATGTTGAAATATAATCTCTTTTGGGTGTAACCATGGCAATAATCTGCATTTCTTTCATACAAAATATAGCAAAATAGGGGGGTGAACATGTCACAAAAGTCTCCAAAATTTGGTCCAAAGGAAAATTTCAATCAATTACAGTGATACCTTTCCTGAAACCATATGTTTATATCTATCAAGTGGTCCAAAAAAAATTATATGCATTTCTGCTCGTTTTTCCATAAAATTGAATTGAAAAGATCGAGCGCAAAATCTTACCGATAGGAAAATACGGACTGTCAAACAGATAAATGGCCTATAAAACATGCTAAAACAATCAAAATGTTCATATAAACCCACTAAGAAGGCTATATTATTCTTCAATTATCTAAAAATCAATTTTATTGTACACAAACATTCATATTTAAAAAATTCACCATGGCCATAATGCGAAACTAAACTTCTAACTGTGTATTGCTACCTAATCCTCATACAAATAAATTTCATATTTCAAGACACTATACGTATATTGTCTAAATATATATATATATATATATATATATAACTCGTCTAAACATCAACCCAACAATGTTAGATCTGTAAATTTGCTTTCGCAAATTTTTGGTTCTTCCCTCGCCGGGATTCGAACCCATGCTACTGTGATATCGTGACACCAAATCGCCTGCACTGCAGCCGTCCCGCTAGACCACACGACCACCTGGGCTCTCTATATAGATAGATTACTAAAAAATCCAACATTTCCGGTATGAATAACAAACATTTATTATAGTGATCTTTATATATATATATATATATAATAAAAACTATAAAACAAATTCCCATACGTTTCGGCCATTACGGCCTTCTTCATTGGAATAAATTACAACATTCATACAAAATATAGCAAAATAGGGGGGTGAACATGTCACAAAAGTCTCCAAAATTTGGTCCAAAGGAAAATTTCAATCAATTACAGTGATACCTTTCCTGAAACCATATGTTTATATCTATCAAGTTGTAATGTTGAATGTTGTAATTTATTCCAATGAAGAAGGCCGTAATGGCCGAAACGTATGGGAATTTGTTTTATAGTTTTTATTATACAATCATTCAGAGACTTTATATATATATATATATATATATATATATATATATATATATATATATTATATATTTGTAATACAATATGTAGAATTAACTTGCCTTCTTGTTACATATCGACTGCCATCTTTTCTGTTCTCCACATCGTTTATGCAGAATTGTTGTGCTGGATCGAGACATTTACTGGACACGTGAGATCGTTCACAAATGAATTTTGGCCCACGACAAAGATGACAGGAAATAGCTTTAAAGTACAAAATTTTACAATACGAATTACATTTATTAAAGTGCAAATTATGCATGATGATAGGTATCGAGAAGCAAATAAATATATAAAGGCAATCGGAAATGAACATTTAATCGAAATGTAAGACAAGACGCGTGCAAAGGATTACTGAAATAAAACGCGTCAGCGAATATTATGCTTTTCCCACTTTAAATTGAAATATTCCAAAAATCCGCCCACAGAATTTCATTCAAAAATAATGGTCTGTTGCTGTAAACATTTTCATTTTTACGATAGGAAGATATGAGGGGATTTATATTTGCTGTCTTCATCTTATATGTATGAGTGATAGAATTTTATGACGTTAAAATTAATAATTTGTTTACCTTTTACACGCTACATGTACGGAAGTAAGACTGATTATTTTCAACTGAAAAAAAGGGAATCCGGTGACCCCCTTATATTTTCACATCATTTTTACGGAAATGATTAATTATAGCAATAACTCATAAGTTTTAATAAAATTCTGTAGACGGATTCTCAGAAGGCATCACAGGTAAATGCAAATCTCTTTCGAAACAAATATTCGTAATCGTTACTTTTCACACATAATCAGGATTTTGTAGCCTATATTTGAAAAAAATCTTATTTACTTTTGAATAAGAATTAAGTGGTTTGTACATTATTATATGTAAAACAAAATTTGAACCAATTCAGTATTTCTGAACTTTGATTTATTGAAGATAACTGATGAGTGTGGCTAACGTTTACACTGCATTTGTACAAGGTTTTCAGTGGCATTCGTCGATGTTGTAGTAAGATTTAGCAACGTCATAGGCGTTTCTTTATTTTGGATTTTGAAAAATTCTGGCAGTGAAAAGGTTGACTGCCTCGCCTGCTTTACCAACCATAATGAATTTTATGTTCAATCTTAAAAATGAATGTTTTACTACAAGTTTCACATAAACTTAGCATTATTAGTCGCCGATTCATTAAAATGAGATTAAGGATAAAGGGATAAAGGACATATATAACAAACGAAAACTCGTAACACAAGGCATTTGTAAACAAGATATGAAGTATACAGATTTTCTTTACTTCAACGATCGAACGGTGACACAGACTGTGACAAAGGACAGTGTAGAGACTTGTTAATAAAACTATTTTTTTGAAGAACCCAGTCCTCAATATATTCGTCGGTTCAACGGCGGATCAAATTCTTCAGGTAAGACATTAAGCAAGAATTATTTTGTTAGTTTATATATGATATTAGTATCACGGAAACATCAAAACAAAGCCACACATATTTGTATTAGCTAATTAGTAATACATTTTTCTGTATTTTTGTAATTAAAAAGAAATCTATTTTTGTTAACGCTTTGTGAAGGGATGTTTCTTAGCTTATTCGGATTGATTATAAATTATAGCTATTCCTTCAAAATATGTATATCCAAAAGCAAAAACAAAAGTTTTTTTAATTGAAACTTGCACACAAGAGTGTACATATGATATAATTTTGTGTTGTTAGAGAAATTGTACATTGTACAAATACTGTTTTTTAATATAATAACGTTTGAGTATAACAAACTTATGAATTACGTTCAAGTTGCTTCGATGTTGGTGCAGTAGAGGTAGTTGATGTAACAGCCGTAGTTGTAGTTGTGGCAGGCGTAGTTGAAGTAACAGCCGTACTTAAAGCAGCAGACGTGGTTGTTACTGATTCCAAACTGGGCTTGACAGTATTTACTAAATTGACTAAAAAACAATATATGGTATGATATGATTTCCGTAATTCCGTGTCGTGAGTACCTTAAGTTATTTTCCATATACGAAATTTAAAAAGTGTTTAATTAATTTCATATAAACTCCATTGTTTCGGAACAGAATCCAATTATGATTAAACGAACAAAATCCAAACTATGTATATGAAATGAAAAATTTTCCATGACACAAAATGACAAGTTACTTGCATAAATTTATGTATTGATAATAATTTATATTTTAAGTGTTGGTGTATATATAGTCAGATGAGCACTCAGAAGCGCATTTATCTATGCCCCTATTCTTATTTACTGATAAGAGTTTGATGTAACGTTTCATATTTTAGCTAAAACAATAAACTTTCAGGCAAAATTAGTCATTGACCAGGTACCCATAATGTAACTTTTCTCGTATTTAATGTCTTTTCCTTGGCGTTACATGTTTACAATTTTATATCCCTTACATATCAATACAATCGTTCAAAAATCATACAGCAACCATATTTGTAACTAACAATTTCAAGACGTTGTTTTTATCTTTTGAAACTAAGTTCCCAATTGTAGCCTTTTTCTGTTTTCTGCGCTTTTTTCGTTTTTTTTTTTTTTTTTTGTCTTTTTGACACATTTCCCTTTTTCGTTCCCTATTCTAAACGGGTATAGATGCAATTGAGGTTTGTATATGATCTGTATAGTACAAATAATATATTATTTTACTTTTGTTTCTCCTATAATTGTATCAACATATAATCGCTACACGATTGGTAATCTGTATAATTCTTTTCTTGTATTTTGTCCAAGAATTAAGATCGTTTTCAATAAAAACATGGATACAACAATATTACTTTTGCTTACTTACGGTTACAATAGTTGGAGTCACAGCAAGCTGTCGATAAATCCCTCTTTCCAAATATGTATCTATCACAAATCTAAAGTAAATATCTTATTTGAAAGAAGAAAAAAACATAACATTTAACTATTACTTCTGAAAATGGATAATTGCATATAAAATCCTTGTGCATTATTCTTAATGACGATACTGTATGAAAGTGCAGTTTTTAACTTTGAAAGATTTTTGTTGTCCTTGAGACAGTTGTGTATGAATTATGATATATTAATATCAGTACAACAAAACACGTTTGACAATGGGATTGCACAGTAAGGACCCATGGGAACACCTCCTGTCTTTTTATATATAAATCCACCGAAATGCAATGTCCAACATAACATCTTCTTTGTATATTGGTTAATCGGTTACTATGTGTATGAGTATGTCTTTATTCTAGTCTGACTAACAGATACCTTACTTTGACCTCCATTAATGCTGCAATGTCCAACGCATCGCTTAGTTTCTTATTTACAATACGTAATAATGAGACTTCAAGAAGACGTCACCGGCATTGATCTTAATAGTAGATTATCAACGTTAAATTTTCGCAACAAGACCAATATCTAAAACTCTGTTTTTTTCATAGGACATATCTGGTGGTGACATGTGTTATGTTTCTAAGCAGGTTTCGAGATTATAATTGTATTTTTAAACAGTCTACTCGTATGACATGAAAAAAAATACTTACCGACTTTGGAATACAGCCAAGTGTATGAGACTGTCTGCTACTTAAATCCGATGCCCTGTTGGCAATGCATATCTGAGAAAAGAAAACTGATGAATATACATATGCTTCACTTTGAATGACATACAAATAGTGGGCTTGTTACAGTAATATATCTGATTAATAAGAACAATTAGACAAATACTTATATGTCTTAAGGTAACACGATACCGAATGACGTTACGCCATGAGTTATCGTCCCTTACGTTATCGAATAACGTTCACACATATAAGCCAATGCAGCGGGCCTTGTGTGACATTTTTAACGGTAACTTTCCCTAGATGCAGAGTGCCGAGAGTTTTGATGCAATACGTAGCGGTTATTTGACATACATTGTTTTATCGTTTTCCGGCAATCATTCTGCTCATTATTTTAAAATCTTTAAAAAGTAAATTACTTTTAAATATTCTGTTTCTTTGATATTTAAGCATCTGCACACTTTATCTATATATGTTCTTAGGCATAACAGACACAGTTTTATCACTTTATTTTTATTCTTGGTATAGATATAGGAAGATGTGGTGTGATTGCCAATGAGACAACTCTCCATCTAAATAACAATTTATAAAAGTAAACCTTGGTTTATTTTTGCAATAAGTACTTTTTCATGATTCACACCGTATCCCCATGAAATTTTGTTTTGAAAGTAGAAATCTAATTTATAGAAGCTTAGGATGATGTGTGAAAAAAACGCGAAATTTTACAACTATTAATTCGTTTTAAAATGGTCATCAAAAAAACCGCTCGGACAAAATTGAAATTTATTTGGATGAGAATACGGATATAATTAGGGGAAAAGCACAATAAAAGCAGACGTTGAAAATCATACAGAAAATAGTTTGTTTGTATGGAATGTAAAAAAGTGGTTATTTAGCCGAATAACTTTTCCTGTGTTCCATGTGTAAACAGTCTCTGAAATTCATTGGTCTGTACAGAGTAAATTCGATATAGTTTTGTAAATATTTTAAAATTCAGTGCCAGCTTTGTAATCGTATAAACCAGGTCTACTCAGGACGGACAGCAACATCGGAATGAAGCATTAGAAAGTTAACGAAGGCTGAGAAATACATGGGCACTTGATTCGGCAGAAATAAAATAACAAAATTCAGGTTCCGTTACAGTCTGAATAAAGCCAGCCCCGAGTATCCACTTGCGTCTACAAACGCAAGTTGATAGTTGAGGCTGGCTGTAGTCAGACCGGTTCCGTGTTCCCTGATTCCGTTATAATTTTTTTTTCTCGAAATTTACATGCAAACGACTGACTTTTTATTATTCAAACAGCAAGAGACTGTAAAAAAGCTAGTTTTAAATCATTTAGATTTTATATTCGTGTTAATTTACGCTTGCATGGGTATTCGGTGTTTTTTTTTAGTTTTGAGTTGGAAATAATGTACATGTACAAGTTGGGAGATAAAACGACTGAAAAAAAATTAACAAAGTTACCTTTTAGGGCTCTGAGGGCCATATTGCTCGCATACTAGGCGTCGGAAAAGGCCCGGAAAGTTTCTTGCTTAAAATTAGTTTTTAGAACAAGTATACAAGTATTTTATTTTATTTTAAGTATATATAACATGTATAGCGTCAGTTAAAATTTTCCCGACCATCATCGCGGATGCCCTGCCTCTATTGCAAAACCTACCTATTGTATTTATTGTTAACTTGTTCTCGTCCTGAACATGCATGAAATATTTTCCACTGGACGTTAACCAACCAATAATCAAAGCAATCAATCCTACAATTTACACCCGTCACTTGGAACTTTAGTTGTTAAAATTTAAATCATTGCCTCTAATTTTTTCAAAAAATTCGACAAAGTTTAAACGCAGACCGCGAGGAAGACCAAAATTGAACAGTTACGCAAAACTAATTGAACATACAGTTGTTTTACTTATATAAAGAATGCATATATGATCTCAAGACTTGTTATGTAAATAATTTTTCACAAATGACCGAATGTTGAAATTTGTGAAATTTTGCATAGTTTGCTAACCCGAATAATTCAGCATCTCCCCGTAATCGATCTCTCCTACTTACTTAATGTAGTAAGCGGAATATAACGACTGAATTATTCGGGTTAACAGTTTGCAAGGTTTGTCCGACTTGCTGAGCAAACAAGTAACACATTTACACCACGCAGAGTACACTATACTACATGTATTGTATGTACCAAGTCAAGAATATGACAGCTGTTTATCATTCTTTTGATGTTTTTCAGCTTTTGATTTCGTCATTTGATAAGGGATTTTTTCGTTTTGAATTTTTCCTGGAGTTTTGTTATTTTATTTTTTGGAATGTGTATTTTATCAGGATCATTATTTTTCCTCATAATTTTCAAAAATTACAGAATGTTTAACCTTTTTTGACTGGTCCATCAAATGTGTCTTTTATAAACAACTGTTTTCAAAATTGTATTGTATCGTCCCGAACATGCATGAACTATTAGCCACTGAACGGTAAACAACCATCAAACCGAGCAATTAAAAAACTGTTAAATGAATCAAATTTTTTAAAATACTATATTTCTGCATCACGGAATGCAGTACGTACCACCATTATCTAATATGATGGAGTTAAAAATCATTCGGATGAATCTCACGTGAAATGTTTCATTTAATTTTCATGTAAACTTAACAAAAATCTGAAGGTATTTTTTATGGTTTCAATCAAATTTTAGAACAAAGATATTATTTGAATAATTTTATTTCATATATTTACGTGAATTTAACGTGTACAAAATTCCGGTGATTTATGCATGAACTATTATCATAAGATTCGCATGGAACCTGTTCACGCAAGTTTCAAGTATATGCTCGTTTGATGTGAAAATCAGACGATATAAATATTAATTCATATGAGTGAAATTCCATGTGCAGGACGAAATAAAATTATATCTGATTCAGTAGAATTGTATATTGCATTACTAGGAACTTTACGACAGTCGACAGGGGAAATGAAAATAAAATATACTCATTCAGATCCTGACACATATTTTTTTTCTCCTTTTCTCTGAGAAGGAATAACGTTATATTCCGTACACCATAACGTCACACGTTTTTGGTCAAATTCTAGGCCTATCGATCAACTTTGAAGCCATTTATTTCAAAAACAAGGATGGTGACACATGAGTTTCTATACGTGTATGGATTCACTATGCAATGCTGGATATTATGTTAGTTTTTTGTTTTTCTCCGTATATAAGAAAATAGCCATCCATTCGAAAATCTAAAAAGGTAAGCCGAAAAAAAGGCATTTCCCCATTTGTCGCCAAAATTGACGTTTTCCTATGAAAATTCCAAAAAAAACAAAATCGTGACCCCCATTTTTTATTACATATTCCGATGTAACTCGATTCAAAGTACACGTATGCCAAAAATTTTGGAAATCAGGAGATATGCCATTCGGTATCGTGTTACCTTAAAACGATTTTTCATTATCAGATCACTGACATTCTCATTACACACTTTGACACGGTTGAGCTTGTTAAACTTACTATATGGTATGGGTATTGCTCATTGTTGAAGGTCGTACGTTGATTTTTTGTTGCTTACGTCTACATCACTTTGACTCCCTGGTGTATAGTTGTGTCGCTTACAATTATTACACGCCTTCTGATTTTTATTCAGTTTAACATTTTCTATACCTGATCTGTAATAAATTATAATTTTACATGTAAGAAGGTGTGGTATGATTGCGAATGACACACAAACATCCATCAAATTCCAAATGAAGTGGACGTAACCATGCGGCTTTCAACATGACAAAAATCAATACAGTATAGTCGGCTATGAAAGACCTTAACATGAAAAATATAAAACAATTCAATTGAGACAACAAACAGTCTAATTCGTAACAAAACAATTTACGAATAACAAATATAAAGGTTGTAAATAGTATAAAGTAAAATCACAAAAATACTCCGAGGAAAATTCAAAACGTAAAGTCCCTAATCAAATGACAAAAGAAAAAATTTTGGTACAGCTAATAGCAACAGTAGTATAATCGATTGAGGAAAAACAAATTCGGATTACAAACTAAAACTGAGGAAAACACATCAAATATAAGAGGAGAACAACGACACAACACAAAAACTAAAATGCAACACACACATAAACGAACTATAATATAACAATGGCCATTTTAAGACAAATGATGGGTTGAACCTGGTTGTGTGGATAGCCAAACCTCCCGCTTGTATGGCTATGTTAAATATAACACTAAAATGACAACATTACATGACAGGACTACAATACAAATAAATGGAAGAACATACAGGACAAAGAAACACATAAATAAACAATACAATAGAACATTACGACACGCTAATAGTTATTGAAGATACCAGTCATTTTCTTATGTTATAAATGGTAGATTGAACCTGGTTTTACAGCTAGCTAAACTTCACTTGTATGACAGTCGCATCAAATTCCATTTTATTGACAACGATGTGTGAACAAAACAGACATAGATACAAATGTCAATAATATTTAAAATAATTCAATTGCGAAAACTATCAGCCTAATTTATGAATTACAAACGATAAAACTGATTGTAACGAACCTCGTGTGATTGACACTCCACAAGAGATTTACATCTATTCAAATCATACTCTTTGTCACAATGGTAGCAAATTATAGCTGAAAGAAACATGCTATCATATTATAAAAGTATGACACAAATACCGACCTTCAAGACAAATTCAGATAGGTGATGTCCATGAAAAAAGACTAAATCAAACGATATCATTTAACGAAACAAGTAAAAAAAGAGCCATATTCCATGTTATTGGCACTTAAATCTCTGTGATGATGCACTAAATATGTGACACATACATCATTATGATTAGAATTATATCTGATTTGTAGTCTCATTTCCCCCCTCCCTAGGCAACTGGTCATTAAGTTTTACCCTCTGCCATCCGTCCCATTTTCGTTTCCGCACATTAGCTTAAGTTTGCCATATGTATTTTATTTAAAACACATGTATAATGCTAAGAACTAAAACCTGAGTTTGAAATTGGGTTGTAAGTCATTTGATGTTCAAGAGGAATGCCCCTTTTTAACTTTGAAAATGCAACGTTTAAATGGGGCATTGGTGTCTTCTGACACATTGTTGTTTTATTTTATTTTTTTGTGCTGTGCTTATAATTAGTTGCTAGTCAAAATTTAAAAATGCGTAATATGTCTAATAATACGGATACTGCTGAAAATGTTTTAATGCACTCTTATGCATTAATGCTCTATATGCATTTTGAAAACATGTGGCGTAATTACCTCAAACTATGGATACCGGATGGCGCTTATTTTGTATTTGTAATTTTCAAAGGCGAAATCGTGAAAACGCGAAAGAAACAGTGATAGCTATAAAAACACTGATAGATGTGTTTTTGCTATTTTACGATTTCACGTTTGAAAATACAAAGGTGAAAACGACAAAATGGAAATTGGCCGCACCAATCTTCCATAAATACAAAGTTAAATGCTAAAGTTTTCATCAATATGAAGCAAGGGTTAAAAGCAAGATCGTGCAAATGCCAAGAAGGGAAATACCATGCCCTATTATACGTATCAAACAAAGGAACTTATTTGCTTTAAAGATGTAGATATTTTACAGTCAAACTTTTCTGTGGAGAATATAACCCTGAATACGTCTTTTACTACGATAAACCACAACTAATATGGATTTTCTTTCAATTTTCTAGAAATGATGTCGGAAGATATAAAATTAAAACAAATAAAATAAAATAGCCTACAACCAAATTCCATTATATTGAAATCTATTATTTTTAGCCATATGATTCAGTATTTTCCTCATATATGTCCTCCCGTATCCAAAAAGGGGAAAGACTAAAATCATAATGACTGTTACATTTTATCTGTCTATTTGAAATAACCTCGAACGAGTTTTGAAATTAGTGTAAACCACAATTTTGATGTCATTTCTTCATAGACAGAAAAAAATCACAAAAAATTACTTATTTCAGTAGTGTACGCCTTGGTTGATATATATAAAGCCGCTCAAGTTAATATATTCATTTGTAGTACTAATTTATCGTCAGAATGTGTCCATAGTACACGGATGTCCCTATCAGAACTATCATTTTCTATGCTCAGTGGTCCGTGAAAACGGGGTAAAAACTCTAATTTGGCATTTAAATTAGAAAGATCATATCATAGAGAACATGGGTACTTAGTTAAAGTTTATTGGACTTTGACTTCATCAAAAACTACCTCGACCAAATGATTTAATCTGAAGCTGGACAGACGGACGAACCAACAGATGGACAAACGAACGACGAACGGACGGACGCACAGACCAGAAAACATAATGCCCATAAATGGGGCATAAAAATCCGTCCGTTCGGAACAAATCTTAACTTAAGTAGTTCTAAGCATATTATCCCTGTTCACATATTTTCCTATTTTATGTTTCAACTGTGTAGATAAGTTATGCTTGCATACAACACTGTGACAATGAAACACTTGACGAAATAATTATTAACGATATCACCGTAATCAAATATAAATCAATGACCATTCTGGTAAATTACAAATGGTTCAAAAGAAATTAATGTAAACCTATATCCCCTTTTATTCCTATATTTTACCTGTACAAACTGGTAAGAATAATACTATCCAACAGTTGAAGAAAACCATGATAGAACCTGTAGTTTAGTGCATTGAACTTTTGTGTTAATCATGTATCTTGTGATAATACATTCTTATCAATAGAACAATAGTCGGTCATACAACTGTTTGGTATGATTCTATTTACAAGGACCTTGTATATTAAGTAGCAGATGTACAAAACTGTTCGATTTTTGGTAACTCGATTCTCAAGGTAACAAACTAGAAGCTCGGGTTTTTGGAGTAATGTCCGGTTTGTTAAAAAGTTGTACAGTTTCACAAATATCTTAAAAACACTATGTAAACCTCACTACTTTATAAAATTGAGAATGGAAATGGGGAATGTGTGAAAGAGACAACAACCCGACCATAGAGCAGACAACAGCCGTATGTAATAATTTGTCTTTTTCATTTTTAGCCATGGCGTTGTCAGTTTATTTTCGATTTTTATTTTGAGGGTTATCTTTCGTCCCTCTTTTTTAATACTAATTTCAGTTACAAACAGTACGAAAACACCGTACAAGGTTCGTCGATGTTCAGTTTTAATTTTAGTTTGTTTCTAATGTTTCTATGTATGTTGCATTTTTGTTGTTTTTGTTGAACTTCAGTGTTTGTGTTGTGTTTTTTTTTTAATCCTCTTATAAATTATGTTTTTCCCTCGGTTTTAGTTTGTAACCGGTATTTATTTTCTCTCAATCGATTTATGAATTTTGAACAACCTTATACTACTGTTGCCTTTATTTTTGCTTGTTCGTCATTCCTTATGACCAATTGACTGTATTAGATGTGCGATTTTGACAGCTAGCGTCTTTATTGATGCATGAGGCCAAAGTATTCGAAATGAAATTCATTATACAAATGTTGAAGACATTATGTAGAGCTTTGCGGGAGGAAGATAAAGTCTGTTATAGTTTCCCCATGTTATTTCGAATAGCTTTCATGTTCTGTCTGCAAGTTTCTTACAAATAAATAAACATAAGAAGATATGGAATTAGTGTCAATGAGACAACTATCCATCCAAGTCACAATTTATAAAAGTGAACCAGTTAATTATACGTTCTTCGACACGGAGACTTAGCATGAAAGTACTTAATGATTGATATTTATTAGCCTGGTGATACCATCGGGGAATACCGTTCCAGTTGTAATTATTACAATAAGCGATACCAGTTTTTATTGCACCAGATGCCCATTTCGACATAATAATAATGCTCGTGGTTAAATAATTTTAAAATCCAATATAAACTAGGCAACACGAATCTAATACAAAATTAGGAATCAACTGTGATGTCTAGGCATTTCGACAATTTATGTCTCTTCAGTGATGTTCGACACCAAACAGTTAAAACTATTCATATTAATGAAAAGCAGAGGTATGGGTGCCCATGAGACAAATCCCCATCCTAAATTCAATGTATTATAAAAAGTTAACATTTATAGGCCAAAGTACGGCCTTCAATACGAAGTCTTGGCTTATACCGATCAGCAAGCAATACATGACTCCAAAAGGACTAGTGTAAAACAATTCAAACAGGAAAACCAACGGTCTAGTGTGTCTTTCTATGTTGGGATGTTACACTATTGTTTCGGGTAAGTGGGAAAGTTGATACCTTTTAAAACGTTTAAAAACGCTGTATGTGTTTGCATCTGTCCTAAGTCAGGAAACTCATGTTTTGGTTGTCGTGTGTTTGTTCATAAGTGTTTCTAGTTTACTTACAAAGGTTAGACCGTTGGTTTTCCTGTTTAAATTGTTTAACACTAGTCCTTTTGTGGCCATTTTTAGTTTGCTGTTCGGTGTGAGCTATCACACCGTGCTGAAACCGTACTTTGACCTATAAAGGTTTACTTTTACATATTTTGTATAGTTGTGTCGCTTACAATTATTACACGCCTTGTGATTTTTATTTTACAGTTGAGCATTTTCTATACCTGATCTGTAATAAAATTATAAATGTACATGAAAGGAGGTGTGGTATGATTGCCAATGACACAAACATTCATCAAATTCCAAATGAAGTGGACGTAAGCAATTATAGTCAACCGTACGGCTTTTAACAATGACAAAAATCAATACAGTATAGTCGGTTATGAAAGACCGTAACATGAAAAATATAAAACAATTCAATTGAAACAACAAACAGTCCTATTCGTAACATAACAATTTATGAATAACAAATATAAATTTGGTTATAAATAGTATAAAGTAAAATCACAAAAATACTCCGAGGAAAATTCAAAACGTAAAGTCCCTAATCAAATGACAAAATCAAAAAACTTGGTACAGCTAAGAGCAACAGTAGTATACCGCTGTTCGAAATTCATAAATCAATTGAGGAAAAACAAATTCGGATTACAAACTTAAACTGAGGGAAAGACATCAAATATAAGAGGAGAACAACGACACAACACAAAAACTAAAATGCAACACACACATAAACGAACTATAATATAACAACGGCCATTTTGAGAAAAATAATGGGTTGAACCTGGTTGTGTGGATAGCCAAACCTCCCGCTTGTATGGCTATATTAAATATAACATTAAAATGACAACATTACATGACAGGACTACAATACAAATAAATGGAAGAACATACAGGACAACGAAACACACAAAAAAAAAAAATTACAATAGAACATTACGACAAGCTTATATATATATAGTTATTAAAGATACCAGGCATTTTCTTATGTAGAAAATGGTAGATTGAACCTGGTTTCACAGCTAGCTAAACTTCACTTGTATGACAGTCGCATCAAATTCAATTTTATTGACAACGATGTTTGAACAAAACAGACATAGATAAAAATGTCAATAATATTTGAAATAATTCAATTGCGAAAACTATTAGCCTAATTAATGGATTACAAATATAAAACTGATTGTAACGAACCTCATGTGATTGACACTCCACAAGAGATTTACATCTATTCAAATCATACTCTTTGTCACAATGGTAGCAAATTAAAGCTGAAAGAAACAAGCTATCATATTATAAAAGTATGACACAAATACCGAACATCAAGACAAATTCAGATAGGTGATATCCATTAAAAAAGACAAAATCAAACGAAATCATTTAACGGAACAAGTAAAAAAACAACTACCATATTCCATGTTATTGGCACTTAAATGTCTGTAATGATGCACTGAATATGTGACACATACATCAGGTTGATTAAAATTATATTTAATTAGTATTCTCATCCCCCTCTGTAGGTAACTGGTTATTAAGGGCTATCCTTTACCGTCCTTCTGCCATCCGTCCGTCCCATTTTCATTTCCGCACTTTAACTTTAGTTTGACCAATGTATTTCATTTTAAACTCATGCATAATGCTAAGAACTAAACCTGCAGACCGATTTCGGAATTAGGCAGTGAGTATCTTGCCTATACGAGAGTTATGTCCCTTTCTATCTCGGAATCTTTAGAATAACAAATCGTGTCCGCACTCCAAGCTAGGACTATCTCACCCAAAACCAATGAAACTCATACACATTACGAAGAACCAAAACAACTAGCAGTCTTTAGAGTTCGAATTTGGGAAGTGAGTCACATATCGTTCTAGAATTATGCCCCTTTTTAACTTAGAAAAATGTGTCTTTTATTTATGTCAACTCTCTCGATTAAATATGTCTCATATAATTTTTTAAAACTCATACACTAAAAACCACAACACGTCGACAGAGTTCGATATTAGGTTATAAGTCATTTGGTGTTCAAGAGTACTGCCCCTTTTAACTTTGAAAAATGCAATGTTTGAACTAGGGTATTGGTGTCTTCTGCCACATTGTTCTTTTATTTTTTTTGTTTAAGCTTATAATTAGTTGATAGTCAAAATTTAAAAATGCGTAATATGTCTGAAAATACGGTGACTGCTGAAATGTTTTAATGCAAACTTAAGCATTGATGCCCTATATGCATTTTAAAACATGTGGCATTATTATAACAAAGAATAGATACCGGATGGTGCTTGTTTCGTATTTGTATTTTTCACAGGCGAAATCGTGGTATTTATACAAATATTTTTGTCATGCAAAAGGGGAAAGAATAAAATCATAAGGAATGACTGTAATAGTTTATCTGTCTATATGAAATAACCTCGAACGAATTTATTAATTAGTGTGAACCACAAGTTTGATGTCATTTCTTCATAGAAAAAAATCCCTAGTGATTTATTATTTCAGTAGTGTAAGCCTGGGCTGATAAGAGAAATCCATTCGTAGTACTAGTTTATCGTAAGAATGTGTCCATAGGAGACGGACGCCCAATCAGCACTATTATTGTATATGTTCAGTGGACCGTGAAAATGGGATAAAACTCTAAGTTGGTATTAAAATTAAAAAGATCGTATCATAAGGAACATGTGTACTAAGTTAAGGTTGATTGGACTTCAACTTCATCAAAAACTACCTCGACCAAATACTTTAACCTGAAGCGGGACAGTCGGACGAACGGACGGTCGGACGCAGACCAGAAAATAAAATGCCCATAAATGACACATAAAAATCCGTCCGTTCCGAACAAATCTTAATTTAAGTAGCTATAAATATGTTAGCCCTGTTCCACATACTTTCCTATTTTAACTTTCAACTGTGTAAATGAATTGTATTTGCATACACCATTGTGACAATGAAACATTTGACGAAATAATTCTGTACGATATCGCCGTAATCAAATAAAAATCAATGTCCATTCTGGTAAATTACAAATGGTTCAAAAGAAATAACGTAAACCTATATCCCCTTTTATTTCTATATTTTACCTGTACATACTGGTAAAAATAATACTATCCAACAGTTGAAGAAACCCATTATATAACCTGAAGTTAGGTGCATTGACCTTTTCTATTTATCATGTATCTTGTGATAAGACATTCTTTATCAATAGAACACATGTCGGTCATACAACTGTTTGGTATGATTCTACTTACCTTACATATTAAGAATCAGACATGTAAACCTCACTGATTTATATACATGATATACTAGCATACTTATTTCAGTTACAAACAATACGAAAACACCGTGTGGGATTTATCGATTTTCAACTTTATTTTTTGGTTGATTGTAAGGTTTCTTTGTATGATGCATTGACGTTTTGTTTTGTTGCATTTGAGTGTTTTTGTTGTCCTCTTATAAATTATGTTTTTACCGTCGGGATTTATACTCTCAATTAATTTATGACATTTTAAAAGCTTTCAACTGCTGTTGTCTTTATTTTTGCTGTTTCGTATGATCTATTAACTGCACTAGATGTGCACATTCGATAGCTAGCTTCTTATTTGAAGTATGAGGCTGAAGTTTTTGAAATCAAAATCATTATACTAATGTTGAAGACATTATGTAAAGCTTTGCGTGAGGAAGATAAAGTCTGTTACTTCAAATTGCGTCCGAGTTCGTTCTGCAAATTTCTTACAAATAAAATCCATATGTTCATGAAAGAACTTAAGGATTGGGGTAGTAGCCTGGTGATACCTGCAGGAACTAACACTAGTGATACCGTCAGAGAATAGCGGTCCAACAGAGCCTGGTGATACCTGCAGGAATTAACACTAATGATACCGTCAGAGAATAGCGGTCCAACAGAGCCTGGTGATACCTGCAGGAACTAACACTAGTGATACCGTCAGAGAATAGCGGTCCAACAGAGCCTGGTGATACCTGCAGGAACTAACACTAGTGATACCGTCAGAGAACAGCGGTCCACCAGAGCCTGGTGATACATGCAGGAACTAACACTAGTGATACCGTCAGAGAATAGCGGTCCACCAGAGCCTGGTGATACCTGCAGGAACTAACACTAGTGATACCGTCAGAGAATAGCGGTCCAACAGAGCCTGGTGATACCTGCAGGAACTAACACAAGTGATACCGTCAGAGAACAGCGGTCCACCAGAGCCTGGTGATACCTGCGGAAATTAACACTAGTGATACCGTCAGAGAATAGCGGTCCACCAGCAAATATACTGTTTCAGTTGTAGTTATAAAATTAAGCGATATCAGTGTTACTGCACCAGATGCACATTTGGACAACTTAATAATGTTCGAGGCTAAATAATTTTAAAATCCAAAATAAAATAGGCAGCACGAACCTTATACAAAATTATTAATCAATTCTGATGTCTATGCATTTCTGCCATTTACGTTTCGTCATTGATGTTCGACGCCAAACAATTAAAACAATCTATATAAATGAAGAGATGTGGTATAAGTTCCTATGAGACAAATCCTCATCCAAGATTCAATGTATAAAAAGTTAACAATTATAGGTCAATGAATGGCCTTCAACACGGAGCCTTGGTTAATACCGATCAGCACTCAATAAATGACCCCAAAAGGACTAGTATAAACAATTCAAACAGGAAACCAACAGTCTAGGATATCTTTCTATGTTGGGATGTTACACTATTGTTTCAGGTAAGGGGGAAAGTTCGTACCTTTTAAAATGTTTAAACACGCTGTATGTGTTTGCACCTGTCCTAAGTCAGGAACCTCATGTTTAGTGGTTGTCGTGTGTTGATTTTTGTTCATAAGTGTTTTTCGTTTATTTACATTGATTAGACCGTTGATTTTCCTGTTTTAATTCTTTAACACTATTCCTTGTGTGGCCCTTTATAGTTTGCTGTTCGGTGTGAGCCATCGGCCATGTTGAAGGCCGTACTTTGACCTACAATGGTTTACTTTTACATATTGGGACTTGGATGGAGACTTGTCTCATTTGCACTCATACCACATCGTCTTATATCTATAATCTATATAAAAAACGGGAACCAACAGACATTTATGAACCACACAATTAAACAACAACAACTGAACAACAGGCTCCTGATTATAATATAGATTAGGTAACGCTTTAGGCCTTTTCACAACTGAGGATGAACTTAGTTGCCTGGTAATTGTGACGCTCATTGCAAATCAATTTATATTATTGATAGAGATAATGCAGACAATTTCATTGATATAGGAAATGCAACTCTTATCCTACCAAAAACTAGGGATGGACTTGAACGCTTGACAACTAAACATTTTTGAGCGATCTCTGAGGACTCTGAGGGTGAACAATTTATATCCCACAATAGATTAGTAAAACTCATACACTTTGCAATGGTAAATAGTTCAGGTTCAAAACGTGACTTCAGACTGGTTACTCTTCTTTAACTCCGTTGATGAATTCTATCCTGAGACTAGCAAGTTTGTAAATGTACATCGCAACTTAAATTAACGATTATATTATTTTCAATGCATTCAGTGAATTCAATGTTACACACGCGTTATCTTCAGGATTAAACCTTGCACCCTGTTGTAGCGAGGACCATGCACAATTTATATTACTGCTTGTACAAAAACAAAACTGGTGTGATTGCCTAAAAAACTATATAGCAAGTTATTTTTTTTTCTCTAGACAAAATTACAAAACTTAGAAAAGTATTAAACATGTTAAATACGTTTTTCAAATACAATTAATATAAACCTTTAACTTATATTTCAAATTAAGTTTGAGAGAAGTCAACATGGTCACCAATGCCACTAGAAATAATTTAATAATGAACACATTCATACAATAAAATGTTAAACAGTGGTCTTCAGTATAGTGTCAAAACAGCACCTTCCTTTCTCAATGACTGTTCGATACTTTGCCTTGGCTTCAGAAATGAGACACTGTATAATGATGCTTCTGAAGTATCACAATATAACACAACTATGATCATGTCTTGATGTGTGGCCGTAACTGCTGTCACTTTCTCTCTTAGAACTATTTTGTTTCCGCCTGAAAAGTTTCCGCCAAAGGAATCCTAGTGTCTTTTTCTTCTTTTTCCTTTTATTTTTATTTGTAGTTTTAATGATTCGTAATTTTCTCTTTGTTAATTTGAGTCCTCGAGATTTTTTCTTTATTTTCCCATTTTGTTGTGGGTTATGTTCCTCACAGTTTGTGATTTCATTTTCTAGGAGATGGCCATTTGAATGTTCTGTTGATGTACATGGAGATGTCAATAACTTATCTTTTTTCGATTTATTGTTATCTTGTTTGTTCGTTTTCTCTTTCTTTTTCTTCTTTTTCTTTTTCGAATTGTCATTTTGCTTCCGCTTTTCTTCCATTATTTCTGGCGGTCGTAACATGTATGGATGATAACTTTTCATCTGTTAAAAATAAAAGTTCGAAAATACCATTGAAATTTTATTATATGATCAAATAGTTAATATAAAGAGAATATCTACCGTATATTTGACATGTAATGTTGTGATTTTTACCATAAAGCGTGAATTTCGGCTAGCCACAAAACAAGGTTCCACCTACCATTGTTTACCAAGTCAGGAATATGACAGTTGTTATCTAATCATGCTTTTTGTTCGTTTCTATATATGTTGCAGTGTCGTGCTTCTGTTTTTTCTTTGTTTTCCTTTTATAGTTGGTATGCCTCCCTCAGTTTTAGTTTGTAATCCGGATTTGTTTTCTTTCAATCTATTTATGACTTTTGCACAGAGTTATACTACTGTTGCCTCTATTTACCATGATGAAATCATAAAAATAAATAAATACAAAATCTGATGTACAGTAGTTATCGTTTGTTTATGTAATTTATACGTGTTTCTCGTTTCTCGTTTATTTACATGGATTAGACCGTTGGTTTTCCTGTTTTAATTGTTTAATATTAGTCCTTGTGTGTTCCTTTATAGTTTGCTGTTCGGTGTGAGCCATCGCACCGTGTTGAAGGCCGTACTTTTACCTAATTTATGGTTTACTTTTACATATTGTGACTTGGATGGAGACTTTGTCTCCTTGGCACTAAGACCACATCGTCTTATATCTATAATCTATATAAAAAAAAGCACAACTGAGAGTCATTTATTAACACCACACAACAACAACTGAACAACAGGCTCCTGATTATAATATAGATTAGGTAACACTTTAGGCCTTTTCACAACTGAGGAAGAACTTAGTTGCCTGGTAATTGTGACGCTCAAGGCAAATCAATTTATATTATTGATAGAGATAATGCAGACAATTTTATTGATACAAGAAATGCAACTCTTACCCTATCAAAAACTAGGGATGGACTCAAACGCCTGACAATTAAACACTTTTGAGCGATCTCTAAATACCACCATAGATCAGTGAATCTCATACACTTAGCAATGGTAAACAGTTAAGGTTCAAAACGTGACTTCAGACTGGTTACTACTTTTGAACTCCGTTAATAAGACCTGTCCTGAGACTAGCAAATTTGTCAATGTATATTGCAACTTGAATTAAGGATCTCTTATTTTCAATGCATTCAGTAAATTCAATGTAACAAACGCGTTATCTTCAGAATAAAACCCAGCAAACTGTTGTAGCAAGGACCATACACAATTAATATTACCGCTTGTATAAAAAAAAAACCAATGGTGTCTTAAGCAAGTTATTTTTTTTTCTCTAGACAAAATTACAAAAAGTATTGAACATGTTAATTATACGTTTTTCAAATACAATTTATATAAACCTATAAATTATATTTCAAATTAAGTTTGAGAGAAGTCAACATGGTCACCAATGCCACTAGAAATAATTTATACTGAACACATTCATACAATAAAATGTTTGACAGTGGTCTTCGGCATAGTGTCAAAACAGCACTTTCCTTTCTCAACGACTGTTCGATACTTTGCTTCTGCTTCAGAAATGAAACACTGTATGATAATACTTCTGAAGTATCACAATATAGCACAACTATGTTCATGTCTTGATGTGTGGCCGTAACTGCTATCACTTTCTCTCTTAGAACTATTTTGTTTCCGTCTGAAAAGTTTCCGCCAAAGGAATCCTAGTGTCTTTTTCTTCTTTTTCCTTTTATTTTTATTTGTAGTTTTAATGATTCGTAATTTTCTCTTTGTTAATTTGAGTCCCCGAGATTTTTTCTTTATTTTCCCATTTTGTTGTGGGTTATGTTCCTCACAGTTTGTGATTTCATTTTCTAGGAGATGGCCATTTGAATGTTCTGTTGATGTACATGGAGATGTCAATAACTTATCTTTTTTCGATTTATTGTTATCTTGTTTGTTCGTTTTTTCTTTCCTTTTCTTCTTCTTTTTCTTTTTCAAATTGTCATTTTGATTTCGCTTTTCTTCCATTATTTCTGGCGGTCGTAACATGTATGGATGATAACTTTTCATCTGTTTAAAATAAAATTTCGAAAATACCATTGAAATTTCATTATATGATCAAATATTTAATATACAGAGAATATCTACCGTATATTTGACATGTTATGTTGTCATTTTTACAATAAAGCGTGAGTTTCGGCTTGCCACAAAACAAGGTTCCACCTACCATTTTTTTCTAAGAATGTCCTTTACCAAGTCAGGAATATGACAGTTGTTATCTAATCATGCTTTTTGTTCGTTTCTATGTATGTTGCATTGTCGTTTGTTTTTTGTTGCACTTCAGTGCTTCTGTTGTTTCGTTGTTTTCCTTTTATAGTTGGTATGGTTCCCTCAGTTTAGGTTTGTAATCCGGATTTGTTTTCTTTCAATCTATTTACGACTTTTGAACAGCGTTATACTACTGTTTCAAGATGGAATCATAAACATAAATAAAATACAAATTATAAGTAAAAATATTCTTACCACTTTAGGATCAAATGTTTCAGTAACATACTGAGCCAGCCTTTTAAACATCATGAACACATTTTCATTCTTTTTGGCACTGGTTTCTATGAAGTCAAACGCCAGTATTTTCGTTGCTAGCTATAAAATATGAAACAAACTTCAATGCTTTCGCTGGTGAATCATTTCAGCTTTTTATTTAATGTTTGTGTTTGTTTTCTAAGCAGTATTTTGTGGAAATAATTTTCTATTTTCTTTTATGCCATGGTGTCGGTAATCGGTCCTTTTTGCACTTTGATTTCAACATACATTTGTGCATGCTGACTTGATTTTGTGTCGTTACGATACTGTCTCATTGAGCGTATTCCTAAAATCTCAGCACAGTATTATTCGAGTACTGGTTTATAAAGTACTTCGAGTTTGTTTCCAGTAACAGATGAATGATTTCTTTGGGCACTCTTTTGCGTACCTTTTCATATTCTACTATTTAAAGTTAAAGGGTGAGGGTTTTTGAACCGTAGGTAAATGGTTTCAGTTCTATAGAAATGGTTTTATTCAAGTGTTTGTTCTAAGCTGTACCCACCTCTTTGCCTTCTTCTTCCTCTATTTGTCTGTCTTTTTCTAGATCTGATTTGTTCCCCACTAATATGATCGGTACGGTGTCATATTGATTCTTACTATTTGTTATTCCCTGAAAATTGAGAAAATCATACTTATCATACACGATGTTAAGGAATTGGTCAGAAATATATTAAATAAATGTGATACATAGTATAAGGGGCATTAGCTGTCAAAATCATTTTCACTGATTTGTTTTGATTTGATAGTGGCTTGCTAAAAGTGAATTATTATTTCACTTTTTCACTGTCATTACATTTGAGCGTTGTGATGTTACATTTGAGCGCATTACCATTACATTTAGCGCATTGCCGTTACATTTGTGCGCATTTACATTACTTTCGAGCACAATACTGTTACATTTGAGCGCATTACCATTACATTTAGCGCTTTACCATTACATTTGAGCGGATTATCATTACATTTAGCATATTCCCATTACATTTGAGCGCAGAAATTATTACAAATACAATGATTTTAGCTTAATATATGGTTAATTATTTTAAAAAATAAACCTATGTATTGTTAATGCTGTGCACTGTGCAAATAGGGACAAAGAAGAAGATGGAGCATGGGTCAATTTTCTGTTATTACGTGCAGTTTTCAAATATACATGTGTCTTCAAGTCATACTAGAGTTGTCTCACCGGCACTCATACAACATCCTCTTATTTCTATCTACTTACTTTGTTTACACTGTCGACCCAAAACGATAAATGTGTGAATGATTTCCTGTCTGTGATATCATAAACCAATACTATACCCTGCAATAAATAATGATAAATTATACATGAAAAAATAAACATTTAGAGTATACATAGAGGAAGGAAATATTTCGCTCCGATCTTTATACGATTATATTATTTTTTGAAATTAATCACTTTATGTTTCTTTCTGGTGCCATTGCATCATTGATCAATGTCATATTTTATACTGTTGAATGGTTGACTACGAGGGAGGTTTGTGTACACATTTGTATATCTTCTAAGTCTGGCTATCTGAATCATGAGTTGTTCATTGTTATTTGAAAGTTCGTTTTAATGAGTTTGGTTTTGGTGGTTAGGGTCTGTTATACTCTCCAGTATTTTTGACGGTTCCTCTTCTTGATTTTATGTATTAATTTTTTTATGTAGTATCAAAGCGTAGTTAACGTATATCAATGTACACAAGTAAGAACACCATCATACAGGGTTAGAAATTTTACTTGTATTAAGAACACGGACGTGGGGTACGATGAAAAATACACTCTCTTTGAATAAGAATATGTATGTTATTATAAATAAGTGGACTACCTGGCATTTGATATTTTGTGGCTGAGAAGGCCAGCAGGATTTATTTTCGGGTTGATAATTTAATTTAAACTTTTGCTTAATATGTATTCAAATTCCCCCTTTTTTAACACATTAGTTCCCTGCATTCTGTGTTGCAGAACAATAATTTTCATCCTGTCTTGTGCTTAATTATTCATTTTCAGTTCTTCCCGGTCTATATTTTCTAAATCCTTCGGCCCTCCCGAGAAAATCAAATGGTATTTCCTTAAATGATTGATTAAAACTGTACCTGTACTCCTCTATAGTGTTTCCTCGTGACGGAATGAAATCTCTGTTGACCAGCTGTATCCCTGAATAAAAAAAACCAAACTAATACGATTTTTCACAATTCGCCGTTTCAGAATCTAATGCATCCTGGGTAATATTTTCAAAAGTGTACACCAAAACGTCGTTTAAAAATGTCATTAACAATGAAAATTTAACCAATGACGTGACGTTATTTTCATTTGGGGTAAGAACAATGAAGTTACCCATGATGCTTTAGATTTTGAAACGGCCAATTACTAGTAATCAAAAGGGTGTGTCGATATGGTATTCTGTTTGTTTTCATGTAACTTTTCTGATATGTCTTCATTTTATTATTGTTTTATTTAAAAAGATACAACGTTGAAATGTATTTTACCAATGTTATATATAAAGTAAAACCACAAAAGTACCGAACTCCGTGGTAAATTCAAAATGGAATCCATAATCAAATGGCGAAAATACCGAAAGCTCAAACACATCAAACGAATGGATAACAGCTATCATATAATAAACTAACATATAGTTTTTTTTATAATATATTTTAAATGTCAAACAAACATCTAGTATAACATGTATATATAGACTTCCTTCACCTTCAAGCTTCTAAAACCGTCACTTCTTTCTGTAATCAACCGTGCATTTCAAATATGAAATTTGATTCTTTTGGGTGATCTAAGGTTGTGGCTAACACGCATTTAATAAGACTTGTATTTCAAACCATTAGCTAGTAAAAACTTATTTGTATAAAACTCCTTCACCAAAAGATCATTATTCTTCGTACTTTGATGGGTTAAGTTATTTCATCGGACTATTATTCCAATTACGCAAAGTGGCAAGCGTGTAGTCACGAATGTTGGCATATCATAATGATTATTTTTTTCTCAATGCCATAAAAGTTGTAATAAACAGAATTTATCATTGCAGGCCTCCAAACAACGTCTAAAAAGTATATACTATTAAATAATTATTGATAAACAAAGCACAATATAAGCCACTCACCATACATTTAGTTTGACAACAGCACCATCCACTTCAAACGTTCTTCGAACAAAGTCAATACCTTAAAATGTCAATTAATACAGCATTAGTATACAAGCTTATAAATCCCAAATATGATGATAGTTTTTAGACGGATAGTTGTAAAAATTCGCTGAGGCAAGTTACAGGAATACAAAATTACTATAGTTAATCCAATAGTTGACTTCGGTAAACAGATAAGTTTTTTTTTTCAGGGATGTATAAATACTGCCACGTCCGTTCGGACTGGGGATATAAATGGTATGCCTCTTATAAGGAACGTGCATTATACTCTCACGTATATAAAAAATTCATTGTAGCAACTCTTTTCTAAAGGGCATGTTGCAGGGTAACAGTTTTGTCCTATTGAACTCAATATCCAATTATTTTAAGTGGCAGTATAGATTGACCAACATTCACCTTAGTTGATCAATTTTGCATAAGCTAAGTGGCTCAAAATGTCTGGGGGGGGGGGGGGGGGGGGGGGGTAGTTGGAATACCTTATTGGACGATAAATGCTTTTGAATGGGAACATATGGTTGGAATCTCTCTTTTTCAAAATAACTGGATCATCCGGATCCCCCGATAGGTGCTCCTTCCACAAATCTGATGATCAGACGTTAACTCACTAGCACATATAAAAATTGCATCCAATCAAGTTTGTTTACCTCAACTATTGTATTTGTATTTATATTGTATATTTCTCTGTAATATTGTATTTGGTTTTTAGAGAATAAAGTATCTATCTATCTATTTACAGTTTTCTATGAAGTTGCTAGTTTACAAAGGCATATTATTTATTCAAAATGTGCTATTGAACGACTGCATGTATGTCTTTGTTTTTTGCTACATATACGTGCCAAACAATTTTAAGATGTTATTATATATAGTTAGTATAACAAATACTTACCAACAGTCGGGAGAGTCTTATTCACGAAATCTTTCCCCGTTAAAGTTCTTAATATAGAAGATTTTCCAACAGTTGTATCCCCTAATACTAGAATCTTATAGGTGGCAGCACAGTCAGAATCAGTTAATGGCATAGTTCAGTAACACAAACAAACACACTATGTTTTTGTCTGGGTTTTTTTTTCAAGAGTTACATTGTCATAAGGATTATTTTGCTTTTCGTAAGTTTATTTCTTTTGTATCCTGTTTATTTGTCTTCTCACAGATCTGCAAAATAACGAAAAGAAATTTTATACATCTGAAAGTCAGTGGATTCTTACTTTGTTTCCTTCTTAACTTTTCTAAAACAGCCCTATAAAATAACAAAAATATTGATTTGTATTATACAAATATAGCCTTTGTATGAGGTCGATACAATGATATATTGACCTCAAAGAAGTATATTGACTGAGGACGAAGTCCGAGGTCGTTATATGCTTCTTTGGGTCGATATATCATGTACTGACCTCATACAAAGGCTATATTTGTTATATTATTAATTTCCGACCATATTTTAATCAAAATCGTCATTTGATTATGTTGGAATTTTAAAGATATCATATTGTCTCCTTGACAATAACAAAATATTAGTTGTTATTTCAATTACTTTTTTGGGCATCTTATGTATTTGAGGATTTTTTTGTTGTCAAATAATCGATCACAGATATCAATTGTTTCAAGATCGTTTAACAATATCCTGAAATTCATTACATGACGTCACAAAGTATATCGGTTTTTAGACATTCTAAACTGAAAAACCGTGTAATATGCTTTTTGCTGTGCAATATGCTTTTTGCTATCCGCCGTTTTCTCTCTACCTTCGAAAATATAGTTTAACATGTGACTATCCCTAAACGAATCAAATTTGTTAAAATAAACGAAATAATAATATACACTCATATACGTCAGGTATGTAAATGAATTCTTGTAACAAATCTACAATGAAAATCAAGGCTCCGCGTTTACTGTCACGTGTATATGTAAAAATAAAACCTGCGAAAACTTGAGCCAAAAATATGTGAGGCATTCATTTTCAAACATTCACATGTATACGGAACATGTGTACCAAGTTTCAAGCTGATGTGACAATTTGTGATAAACAACATTAAACCAAAACGTAAACTTTATACGGGACCGACGGACGAACGTGAAACCATAGGCCCCGACCTTTTTGCAGTTCTAGTACACAGTGGATTTATTTGATGGACAAATGTTGTGTTGTTAATTTAGTCATCAATGTCAATTGGAATAAAGAATCCAAATACCTGGTTTAATTATAATAATTTTGTCGTTGTGAGAATTTTGTTGTCGAAGCGTAGTCTTCAGAAGAAGGAAAAAACGCAACCCGAGTATCTTTATACTGAAAGATGGCGAATTCAGGGCATACTCTTTTTTTTTTTTAAATATTATTAAGTATAATTTTTAGCATTGAAAAATCGTCCGAATTTTTTCGCACCGCCCCGCTCGGCAATATGAACATAGTTTACCGGAGTCACGTCCCCTTTTTAAATCCCTGAACAGCATCAACTGCTTGTCATGCCAAGAAATTGCCTCCGTTGAAATTCTGCAAACACCCCATAGAGCAAATTACATAGGTGATTAATATTGACTATTTGGTATATGGCTGTGTTCTAAGCCACACGTACATGAAGGTCATAAATTAATTTGTTGAATGAAATCAAATTTTTAACTACTAATGGGTGCCGAAGGAGGTCGACCGGAATTTTTAGCGAGGATTTCTTGGCATTGTAGATCTAGGTAGCGCAAACCAGAGCAAAAATACGAATACCATGCAATAGATGATTGAAAGCGTAAGACGATGTCGTATAGTGCAGTTCTTACAATAGTTATGGTTTCTATTCATTTGAATATCAGGTTGTAACACTGTAAAACATGATTACTTGTCATTTTTAAATTTAAAAGTCTTACATATGCATGTACGATATAATTTCTATAACATCATATATTATATATCAAATTTAGTGTGACTTAAAAGTTTTAAGAAAGATTATACGAGTTTCATTTAAAAGAAGCAGCAGGACATATTTCACATTCTTTTAATCTTCTTACCTTGTTTATCGTATTGTGTCCTTGTCATGCAAATTAAATCATATGACTTGTACATGTAATTAGAATAAAACGGGTTCTTCTTGACAGGTATAAAACAGTTACACATGTTAGTTATATTTTCGTGATTGCATTCAAATATAAAACCGGTTTATCATTGAACGGTTTTCATTTCGCTTCGATTTTTATTCATTTATGTCTATGTTCGTCTATGAAAAGGTATAAACTATGAAATTTAGAGTGTGGGACCCTGCCTCGAGCTCTTAATTTCATAGTATAATCATACCTCTTCATTGCCTATCCAATTGAGCACATATTTTCAACTCGAGTAATTTTTTAATTGGTCTATTGGTAGCTCTTTTTGGCTGACTACTTATACTGGGTAACATATTTATAAAACGGAGCTCTAAATGAAGTTTTGTAAATCTACTCACTAACTATCAATGTAACATAAGTGATTTCAAGAGGCCATTCAAAATGAAAAGATGCTTGCTGCTGGTGTAATGATGTTTATTGATATAAAGCGGTGTTTTACGACTTTACATGGAAAGATGACAAAATAAATTGACAAAAATCATGATCAGACAATTGTAATGGAAGCTTTACATTCTTTAAAACATTTTTTTTTAATTTCACAGAAAAGTAAAGCTATATTTTTTTTGCAAAATAAAGATAGTATGCAGTGGTGGATCCAAAAAAAAAAGGTGGGTCACTGGTTGGAAAACGCTCTTCTTGTGCCGATCAATGCTTCTGAATGGAGATATATGTTTGCCACACCACTCCTTTTTGTATCCTGGGTTGGAAATCCCTTTTTAAAAATGGCTGGATTCAACCCTGGTATGTACTGGTATCCATAGATAGTCAAGCTGATAGTTATTAAGTAGCAACAACCAATAGTCTAAATATACTATGTACTTATGTTTTTTTTTTAATTTCAAGTGTAAAATAAAAGATTTATCAAAAGATGTATATACATGTGGCGCATTCTCTTCAGGCATTATCATAGTTTTTCAATTCACATCGTCCTAAAAATGTATGAAATATTTGCCACTGGACAGTAATCAACCAATAATCAATTGATTCATGACGAAATAGATCAAGTTGTCTTAATTTCTTCACACAAGGTTTCATAGTACACACTTTTTGGTGTACAAAGTAATAGCATGGATGATAAATTATCACAATTTTAAGATGGCATTGACATGATTTATTGGGCCATTCAAGTTAAATTAATGTCTGCTAATTAAAGGAAGATAGATGGTCCTTTCTGAGGGGTGTAAAATTTATACATCTTAGGGATGTTATTTTTTTTTTTCATCTGACACGTACTATTATACGCAAAAAAACTTCTGAGGTTCTTGCAGCAGTCTGTATTTTTTTCCTATGAAAGACCATCCGCCCAACATGACCAGACACTCTACATCTGATAGGTCCTTATTTTTAAATCTGATAGGTAGTTTTTCATAATGTTTTGTCTGATACCTATAAAAAAAAATCTCCCCATCCATCCCCACCGGTCAGAAATTAACTGGAATGGCCCATTACACAAGCATTAACCAGAGTCTTTTACCAACATTGTTGTGCTTAACAGGACTTGTTATTCAGAAGCTTGCACTGGCTTCTACATAAAAATGATGAGATGTGCACACTTATAATTACCGTACATTGATATTGAATGATCTTGAAAGTAAAAAGTTAACATAGAAAATAAATGAATTTGTACATATAGACATGTAATTCAACTAGTCTTCAGCGTTTTCGACATCAAATGTGCACGTTTGTTATTATGAAACTATATATACATGTATTAATCTAAAATATTTGCCAAAGGCCTCGTCTGCAGGAACTACGAAGCAGTGTCGTAATCTAAATGGAACAATACATCAAAAATACAAAAAAAATCACAATTTAACAATAAACACGTTGTAACATATTGAAATTTGTATATGTCAACTATCGTAAATAAAGGTAAATCATATAAACATTATATATAAGGTAAATGTTGTTTATTTTGAAAATACCGGTATAACCTTAGGTGTTTGTGTGTTGACATTTATATCAATGAAATTAACTTTAAATGAACTCAATACCCTTCCCTGTTGGGATAAAGTTAGGAATGTGTGCTGCACTTTATTTAATTACGATATATTTATCAATAACCATAAAAAAATGTAAATAGAAATAGAAAATGTTAAGACCGACCACAACATTAGCATAATAACATTTAAATGGAGAAAAGGTAATTTCCTTATTCATGTTATTATATATTTTTACGTAGGGGAAACTATCAAAATCATTAGTATGTGGTAAAGGAGTGGCTTTGTATAAATGTTTTAAAGGGTAGTAGTTTTAGATATATACAGACGTTGCTATCGAGACCCCTTTCTCAAAAAAAAAATGAAATAAAAGTCAATGTGTTTGTTTCAAAGTAAAATAGACTCCGTATGTGCTACATAACTAGCATATTAAACTGAAAATGTATCTAAAATGTTAATTTGGGACCAAACTGTGACCTATCGGGAAAAGATGCATTTTGCTAATGTTTTTTTATGCTTTAAACTGATTTAACTTGAAAACGCGTACATAGACCCCTCTTTTTTCAAATGGCATTAGGTTTGATTACGTATGAAGATTATTTGTTCAAATTTTAATGAAAAAGTCAAAATTGATGTATATACCCGGTATATAGGTTCTACGAAATCAGTCTACCGATGTAGAAGGCAATTTATATTTAAGGCCACGCACTGGAAAATGAGTTACATGTATAATACTATGTCGTATATCATAGGGCTAATACGGACCCTTCAGTAGTTGCATGTCTTTTTTAACGTAGTATGTTCTCTTTAACGCGGCATCGGATTTAACATTCCAAATCCGACCCAACTGTTTATCTCATTCAGCGAAACAGACTCTCTACTTGATGAAGGATTTATTGACGAACGAGAGAAGTCCAAGAGATGTCAATATTTATAAAAACCCCAGTTTTTATTGGGGTCATAATTGGGCTGATAGAGATATATATGTTTCTTATATTTACTCATTTGTTACTTGTGCGTTAACTCGAATAATTCAAGCCCTTTCGGTGTCCGATTTTCTACCACACGAGGTAATGTAGCCATCGTAGATCAGCGGAATACAACGACTGAATTATTCGGGTTACTTGTGCGTACATGTATGTATTTTGAAAACTGTTTTATGACAATCTACTGTGAGTTTTTGGCAGTGAACGTCCATTATTTTTTTTGTTTCATTAAAGATTAATAGAAAGAAACAAAAAGAGTAGCATTGTCTGCATTTGTAATATTAGTTTTACATATTACTTCGGAAGGGGGATGGTTAGTCTTAAATTCCCTGTCATTTTCTCTTTGGTATTTAATTTAAATAAGCAAGCACTAGTTAGGTGTTTTTAAAGGTTGTGCAAGGGCTACTGATATTAGAAAACATTGAGCAAAACCCATGCTGTGCTTTATTTAAATTTAAAATTTCATGTTATATTAGAAGTCATAAGAAATAGATTGATTAACTGTGACCTCGATGATTATAGTAGGAAAAATTGCAGTAGGAGGTAGTAGAAAATATGATTTACAGCAATTCAATTCTTCAAAGTTGTGAATTTTGCATTAAAAAAATCTCTTTATTATTGAAATCGTCTTTATATATGTTTTTAACTTTTCGTCGTTTATGTATCACATCAATGAAAAATTCACGATAAAATGTGTATGATTTTGAAAGATAAGCTTTCTATCAAAATGAAGATAATTTAATGTTTACACACAAAATGATAAATATTCTTGTAACGAGTATTATGTAACCAAAATAAATTTTAAATAACCTACCGTTCAACAGTAAAGTGTATTCTGTTTATATTTCAAAAACTACGAGGTAACAGTATCATGAATTTATCCAGTTGTCAAAGAACTCGATATGTTTACGAATGTTAAACACGTATTTACACTCAAAACTGGTACACTCATAGTTTTTTATATGAATATGAAATTATCCCTGGTTAAAATGACTTTACAATAGAACGTGGAATCAAAAAGCGAATTTTAACAATCCTATGTAGGTATTACTAGTTCCTTTGGTTATGTAGTTTGAGTATGAAATCCAAAATAATAAAACATGCGTACATTGAACTCGACGGAATACACATCTTTTCAATAAATATAATCAGGTAAAAGAAGTTTAAACCACATTATTTGCATAATAAATAAAAATCAAGGTAAAAGTGTCATATCACCTTACGAAGTATATCGTCCTTCAGTTAACAACAGAAGTTACTCCTACATTCCGATGATAAATAAAATCTATCTTTTATTCCCAAGTGAATAATACCAATTATCACCCTTTCGGAAATTTTAGTGTAAAACTTAAATTGTTACTTCCCCGTTAAGTAGCCGTCTACATTTTCTACATTCACATCTTGTACGTTTTAGCTAAAGGTAAACTTTAAATTTTCTTTGTTATAACATGCGTGGGACTTTAAATATCAAATTTTTGATTTTTACGCTTATAGTAGGTTAAGGTTGTTTATTTTTTTGTAAATAAGATAAATCGAAATTGAACAGACTATATATAATAGGGAAAGGGTTGCGTCGGGTTACATTTGTTCCTCAATAATGTGTTTAACCATAATACTGAGTGCGGTTGGTTTTATTTTAGTATTTTCAGGTTTCTGGTTCAGAAATAAACTGAACTCCAGGGAACTCCATTTGTATCTCCAAATGATACTTATTCCACTCTAGTTTACAAAGATTTAACTGTTACTCTTTCTTGACATTTATTTTATTTAAAAACAAAAAGCATAACATTTACGTAATAATTTGTCTAGTAAAGATAAACAAACAAAATGCGATTTATCCATTTTTACAATTATGTAACAAGAGTGCGATAATCTCGCGATATTAATTAGTACCGTCTCGAGAGTACAGTTTTTTTCTCTTACCATTAAACATGCATTGTATGCAATTACAAAAATCCTGACATTAATTTCCATAAATTTACTGCACAATGGTAAATTGTAAGCAAACTTGTTTTATGATGCAAATTATTAAAATGTTTAATATACTCACCAACCCAGACAAAAGTACTGATTAAAATCTAACTCCAAAACCATCAGTTCCACAGAACACTGTGGGAAACGGAAAGCAATAAGTTCAGACTTTGTTTACAATATATTAATTCACCTGTCAATAATCTACACCTGGCCAACATTATCATCTTCTGATCTCTGGGTTGAGAGTTGAAGAAATCATTACTTTAATCCAATAAATATTTATATCTTTAATATATACAGCGTTCATATTCTCCGTTCAATTAGAGATTCAAATATAATACATTGTAGTGAAAACCAAGATTTATTCAATTGCATCTTTTTATACGTTAAAATCTCCCTTCTGATATACGATTACAAACAATCCTTTTGAATGTTTATTAAAATATGTCATCTTTGTTCTGAGTTTATTATAAGGAATAATCTAGAAACGTTTGCATAAATTATAAAGATCTCTTGAACTTTTGTATGAATTCGTGAAAATCATGTAGAATGTCGTCAACCTGGAACACCTGTATAGCTTAGACAATATCACCAAATAATGTAGAATGTCGTCAAACTGGAACAACTGTAAAGCTTAGACAATATCACCAAATAATGTAGAATGGCGTCAACCTGGCACACTGTATAGCTCAGACAATATCACCAAATAATGTAGAATGGCGTCAACCTGGAACACTGTATAGCTTAGACAATATCACTAAATAAATGAAACAGATACTAAACTGTACCGTGGGACCAACTATACTTTGTTAAGGAAAACCAACTATGAAACGATTTTCTTAAATTAAAAAGAAAAAATGAAATGCATGGAAACTATACGTTCATACCTGGTACTGTTTAGAAAACTTGATTTATCTTTAATAAAATTTGCAGTATCGCATGCAGCTTAATGTATATACTTTGGAGTTCTCATACACTATTGCTTTTATTTGTTTATAGTACTTTGTTCGTTGATAGATTGCAAGTCCAATTTTTGCGAAGTTCTTCAAAGGTAACAAGATTGAATAATTTAATACCATTGTGAAACTAGCGCAGGGAAGAAATACATTTTGAAAAAGCCAAATAATCTGTTCTGACTGCCAGATATATACAGCACCATAGCATGCAGATGTAAAACAGTACTATACTATCAATTTTCAAATGCAATGATTTTATTCTGGTTCTGGAATGTACAGTGTAAATTTTTCAAAATCAAAATATACTTTTTTGTATATGTTGTCTTTAACATTACTATTTTGTAAATGAGCTAATGAAGCTTTGAGAGAGAAGCAAAATATCTCTTGAGAAACAGACAATCGATTGGGAAAGAGGCAATCGATTAAGAAACAGACAATCGATTAAGAAACAGACAATCGATTAAGAAACAGACAATCGATTGAGAAAAAGGCAATCGATTAAGAAACAGACAATCGATTGAGAAACAGACAATCGATTAAGAAACAGACAATCGATTGAGAAACAGACAATCGATTAAAAAACAGACAATCGATTGAGAAAAAGGCAATCGATTAAGAAACAGACAATCGATTAAGAAACAGACAATCGATTGAGAAACAGACAATCGATTAAGAAACAGACAATCGATTGTGAAAAAGGCAATCGATTAAGAAACAGACAATCGATTGAGAAAAAGACAACCGATTGAGAAATATACAATCGATTAAGAAACACATACTCGATTGAGAAAAAAAACAATCGATTTAGAAACATATTTAGAAACAGAATCGATACTGAGAAGCATATTTATTGAATAACCGTATAACATTTCGTTGTGATAAAATTTTCTTAAAAACAGGAAATGGAAATTATCACGAAGATAGAAAGTTTCTTGATTTGAAATGCTACAACTGCTTTCTAGTTTTTAATTGACTTAGTAATCTGGAATAAAACGCATTCCTAGACCAACGATAACCAGATCAAGACTGACAGTTTTGTTTGATTCAAGTAAATGTCTACATCCAATTTGGCCGTTTCAGAATCTAAAGCATCATGGGTAATTTCATTGTTCGTACCCCAAAGTGAAAATAACGTTACGTCATTGGTTTAATTTCGATTGTTTAGGACGTTTTAAACCAATCGAAACGCTTTGGTGTACGCTTTTGAAAATATTACCCAGGATGCATTAGGTCTTGATGGGGTTAACAGAATAGAGAACAATGACCAACAAATGACGAATATAGAAATATGAGCAAAACATAAACAATATCTAATAATGGGCTGTACAATTTTTATTAATAAAAAAGCATTTAGGTAACTCATTTCTGCTTACAGAAAACTCGGAAATGAACGATACAATTGAGAATGGAATTGGGAAATGTGTCAATGAGACACCAACCCGATCAAAGAGCAGAAAATAGCCGAAGGCCACCAATGGGTTTTCAATACAGCAAGAAAATGTCGCACCCGGAGGCGTGCTTTAGCTGGTCCCTAAACCAAAATGTGTACTAGTTCAGTGATTATAGACGTCATACTGAACTCCGAAACATATTAATGAACTAAAATTGAAAATCACAAAAGTCTAACAAAGGAGGCTCTTGACTTAAGACAGGCGCATACATGTGGCGGGGGTTAACATGTTTATAATACAAATGTGCATAGCATACAGAAGGCATAGAATTACATATGAATTCAATAATGCAATATTAGTTCATGAGAATTTACAGATATATAGTTATCTTCAAAGTTAAAGAAAAATACTGAACTAAAATTAAAGAATATGGAAAGGAAGGGTCCCCGTCCAGACCCCATCTCGAGGCTTCTCTTACATCTAAAAGAACTCAATGTGGACTTGGTATACATACGAAGTGGCGGAAGTGTTTATAAATGTGAAGCACTGGTCTTTACACGAAATCAATTTCAGAATAAAAAGAAATATGTTTATATTATATCTTCATGATCTTTCTGTCTTTCAGCAGTTTTCAATAGACTTTACTTATATACAACTATCGACCAAGGTTAGTCAGATGTTTCAGAGTTTAATGATTCACAAATCTTGCAGAATATACAGATCTAATGATTTATCTCAACACAAACAGACATCTATCTCTCGGCCTCGTTAACCAAGATAAAAATGATATACTTGCACTGATAAAAGTTTAATTACTAAAGTATGCTACTAGTAATTTAGATTTGGTAAAATTCACGTACAATTTTATCATTAATATAATTTAACAATTATTTCAATTTAGTATTTATAAACGCTATTTTAAATCTAAAAAAGTCAGGTAGTCTCCATTTTTGTCATTAATATCATTCTATAATTATTTAAATTCAGCATTTATTAAAGGGGACGAAGATGTTAGATTGTGCCTTTTTCAATTTTCATTTCAGTCAATATAATCTTGTCTCATTTTCTCTTCTGTATTAGCTAGTATATGAATGTACCCTTTATCTATGAAGTTCCTTGATTTTTCACTTTGTACAACTTTAATCTACCCACGTTCAAAAATGGCTCGAGGTGTCAAAATCGTCTTATAATGGATAAGCATGCCGATTTTTTTAATGGGAGTTCATTCCTTTGGTTCATATCCTAAGATAGGTTCAGTGGTGCTATTACTGATTTAAATAACCTTTTTAGCTCAACTGGTTCGAAACCGAATATGATTGAAAGCAGTACGTTATGTTTGTTGTGAACACGGCCTGTGTCCTAAAATTGAGAATGGAAATGGGGAATGTGTCAAAGAGACAACAACACAACCATAGAACAGACAACAGCAGAAGGTCACCAACAGGTCTTCAATACAGCGAGAAATTCCCGCACCCGGAGGCGTCCTTCAGTTAGCTTATATAATTAAGCAGGCGCGGATCCAGAGGGGGGTTCCGGGGGTTGGAACCCCCCTTTTTTTTTGGACGATCAATGCATTTGAATGGGGACATGTAATTGGAACCCCCCTTTGTCCTGGGTTAGGAACCCCCCTTTTTAAAATGGCTGGATCCGCCCCTGATTAAGAACATATATTTACAGCTCAACAAATAATGTTAGATATGTCCTATTTTCGGTGCAAAATATAGTTAGCATGCATTTTGTGTCCGGGGATACATGGACACGCATATATATATAACTATATAAACAGATAAACAATCAATGTATATTATCATGATTATAGTCGTTACAGTAGCCCAGTGTTATATAAAACTTGTGAGTTAGGCGGACACAGCTGGACACAACGTTATTTCTATTTAAAACTTAAAAATCTGCTGGCTACAGGTGGACACAGCTGTACACAGTTCTAATCCTATATAAAACTTCTGAATAGGGGGGCTACAGGCGGACACAACTGGACACAACGTTATTTCTATATGAAACTTCTGAATATGGGCGCTACAGGTGGACACAACTGGACACAACGTTATTTCTATATATAAAACTTCTGAATATGGGGGCTACAGGCGGACACAACTGGACACAACGTTATTTCTATATAAAACTTCTGAATATGAGGGCTACAGGCGGACACAAGTGGACACAGCGTAATTTCTATATTAAACTGATAAATATGCTGGCTACAGGTGGACACAGCTGGACACAACGTTATTACTATATAAAACTTCTGAATATGGGGTCCTACAGACGGACACAAGTGGACACAACGTAATTTCTATATAAAACTTATATAAAATATGCTGGCTACAGGTGGACACAGCTGGACACAACATTATTTCTATATAAAACTTCTAGAAATGAGGGGCTACAGGCGGACACAAGTGGACACAACGTAACTTCTATATAAAACTTATGAAAACTGCTGGCTACAGACGGACACAGCTGGACACAACGTTATTTATATATAAAACTTCTGAAAATGAGGGGACACAGGCGGTAACAAGTGGACACAACGCAATTTCTATATAAAACTTATAAAATATGCTGGCTACAGGTGGACACAGCTGGACACAGTCCTATTTCTATATAAAACTTCTAGAAATGAGGGGCTACAGGCGGACACAAGTGGACACAACGCAATTTCTATATAAAACTTATAAAATTTGCTGGCTACAGGTGGACACAGCTGGACACAGTGCTATTTCTATATAAAACTTCTAGAAATGAGGGGATACAGGCGGACACAAGTGGACACAACGTAACTTCTATATAAAACTTATGAAAACTGCTGGCTACAGACGGACACAGATGGACACAACGTTATTTCTATATAAAACTTCTGAAAATGAGGGGACACAGGCGGTAACAAGTGGACACAACGCAATTTCTATATAAAACTTATAAAATATGCTGGCTACAGGTGGACACAGCTGGACACAGTCCTATTTCTATATAAAACTTCTAGAAATGAGGGGACACAGGCGGACACAAGTGGACACAACGTAATTTCTATATAAAACTTATAAAAAATGCTGGCTACATGCAGGTGGACACAGCTGGACACAGTGCTATTTCTATATAAAACTTCTAGAAATGAGGGGACACAGGCGGACACAAGTGGACACAACGCAATTTCTATATAATACTTATAAAATATGCTGGCTACAGGTGGACACAGCTGGACACAGTCCTATTTCTATATAAAACTTCTAGAAATGAGGGGACACAGGCGGACACAAGTGCACACAACGTAATTTCTTTATAAAACTTATATAATTTGCTGGCTACAGGTGGACACAGCTGGACACAGTGCTATTTCTATATAAAACTTCTAGAAATGAGGGGACACAGGCGGACACAAGTGGACACAACGCAATTTCTATATAAAACTTATAAAAAATGTTGGCTACAGGTGGACACAGCTGGACACAGTGCTATTTCTATATAAAATTTTAGAAATGAGGGGATACAGGCGGACACAAGTGGACACAACGTAATTTCTATATAAAACTTATGAAATCTGCTGGCTACAGGTGGACACAGCTGGACACAACATTATTTCTATATAAAACTTCTAGAAATGAGGGGCTACAGGCGGACACAAGTGGACACAACGTAACTTCTATATAAAACTTATGAAAACTGCTGGCTACAGACGGACACAGCTGGACACAACGTTATTTCTATATAAAACTTCTGAAAATGAGGGGACACAGGCGGTAACAAGTGGACACAACGCAATTTCTATATAAAACTTATAAAATATGCTGGCTACAGGTGGACACAGCTGGACACAGTCCTATTTCTATATAAAACTTCTAGAAATGAGGGCTACAGGCGGACACAAGTGGACACAACGCAATTTCTATATAAAACTTATAAAATATGCTGGCTACAGGTGGACACAGTGCTATTTCTATATAAAACTTCTAGAAATGAGGGGATACAGGCGGACACAAGTGGACACAACGTAATTTCTATATAAAACTTATAAAATATGCTGGCTACAGGTGGACACAGCTGGACACAACATTATTTCTATATAAAACTTCTAGAAATGAGGGGATACAGGCGGACACAAGTGGACACAACGCAATTTCTATATAAAACTTATAAAATTTGCTGGCTACAGGTGGACACAGCTGGACACAGTGCTATTTCTATATAAAACTTCTAGAAATGAGGGGACACAGGCGGACACAAGTGGACACAACGCAATTTCTATATAAAACTTATAAAATTTGCTGGCTACAGGTGGACACAGCTGGACACAGTGCTATTTCTATATAAAACTTCTAAAAATGAGGGGATACAGGCGGACACAAGTGGACACAACGTAATTTCTACATAAAACTTATAAAATATGCTGGCTACAGGTGGACACAGCTGGACACAACATTATTTCTATATAAAACTTCTAGAAATGAGGGGATACAGGCGGACACAAGTGGACACAACGCAATTTCTATATAAAACTTATAAAATTTGCTGGCTACAGGTGGACACAGCTGGACACAGTGCTATTTCTATATAAAACTTCTAGAAATGAGGGGACACCGGCGGACACAAGTAGACAAAACGCAATTTCTATATAAAACTTATAAAATTTGCTGGCTACAGGTGGACACAACTGGACACAGTGCTATTTCTATATAAAACTTCTAAAAATGAGGGGACACAGGCGGACACAAGTGGACACAACGTAATTTCTGTATAAAACTTATAAAATATGCTGGCTACAGGTGGACACAGCTGGACACAGTGCTATTTCTATATAAAACTTCTAAAAATGAGGGAACACAGGCGGACACAAGTGGACACAACGTAATTTCTGTATAAAACTTATAAAATATGCTGGCTACAGGTGGACACAGCTGGACACAGTGCTATTTGACTGTTGATATTAGTTAGTGGCTTCTTGTGGCACATTTCATTATTTGTAGACCTTTCACTTCCTCTTTTGTTAGGAAAGGCATGACAATTAAATACAACTTGGTCTCATTAATAAATTAAAAGAAACAATAAGCTTTCCCTGTTTGTTAGACTCTCAGAGTAACGTCCCCTTATCGAAAGTGTCTTGAAAATTCTGCTCCGTCAAAAATGAGGAAAAAGGCCAATTTACGATGTTTTTTCATTTGGATTTTTCGATAATGTGCGATTTTTCGACTTTCATCATACTGTGAGTTATGAGTTTTGAAATATAACCTTTTGCAAAAAGATAGACTTGATAACTATAGTATTCTCTTTGTTTACCGTCTAAATAGTAATCACATTACACAACCGAAATCTACTCACAAATTATGTAAGACTCGATAAATGTTATATACAAAGTAGTTACGCCAAAAGGTATGCGATTTAACCTTTGAACTTTATAACTGTAAATAAAGAGGCATCCAAGGGGAGAACAAAATGTCTTTTGCCGAAACAACAAAAATTCTTGCTGAAAGCCGTAAGGTCATAGAGGATGGCAATGAAAATAACACGGCAACTCTCTTAACATTAATCTTAAGTGTAGTAACATCTGTTGAACATAGTATAAAAAAGATTGAATCTGGTATGGAAAGTATAGAGAAAATAAAGACAACTGTCACACTGCTATCTGCTGTTCTGCGTACACATACGAAAAATTTGAAAGACTTAGAGGAAAAAAGTAATTCTCTGGAAACTAGCGTACAAGCTATGAGTGATATGTATGATCAGTGTAAAACAGAATATAAAACTTCGTCAAACCAAATAAGCGCTCTCAACAAAAAAGTTGACTATCTTGAAAAAAAGTTGGAGCAAAGCCAAAAAAATATCTGTCAATCGTCTACAAAACAGGTACAAGACGATGAAATAATTGAACTTAAAGATAAAATATTAGACCTCCAGTGTCGTAGTATGAAGAATAACCTCATTTTCACAGGCCTTTGTCATTCAAAATTTGAAAATTGTGAAAACAAACTCCGAGGATTCTTACGTCAAGAATTAGAAGTAAATCACTTCATTGAGTTTGGAAACGTTCATCGCTTTGGTAAGCCTGGTCTTAATGGTGCTCGCCCGATCGTCGCTCGATTCATTTACCACAGCGACCTCCAATTTGTGCTTAATAACGCCAACAAGCTGAGAGGTGCCCCATTTGGCATAAGTGAACAGTTCCCTGCAGAAATTGTGAAACGTAGGAAAAAGCTATATCCGGTAATGAAAGATGCTAAACAACAACAAAGGGATGTAGTTCTCGTCCGGGACCGCCTATTGATGGACAACTATACAATTTACAGGAAGATGACGACTTTGAACGACATATGGAAAGTGACAGTGCTGTAAATCAAGCCCCTCCGTCACCATTGAGGTCACCACCGAACAACAGAATAACGCCCGATAAAAGACCAACTAAAAGACGCCGTCAAAATGGTACAACGCCGAGTAAGGGATGTCAGGGAGAACCCACAAGCACAAGTCTGATTGTAGATAATTCAAACTGTTTTCATCATTATGACATTAATAACCCTGTTTTGAATGTTAACAAAACAAAATTAAAAAGTAAAATTGATGAAGTTGATCAAACCGAAAATATTGACAATCAAAATTTTATTGATAAAAATGTAATTATGTCTACAGACAGTTTCTATGATACAAATGCTTCTTTTGATACAGAAAATTTAGATATGTCAAATAATGGTTTAAAAAGTATATCTCCTGATATGCTCAATATTTTATCACTTAACTGTTGTGGAATTATAAAAAAACTACAATATCCTGAATTTGAAAATTTGTTAAGAAGTCATGACATTATATGCTTAGTTGAAACAAAACTTGATGATAGAGATGAAATAAAACTACCAGGTTATATATTTAGATTTAAAAATAGAAAAAAAATTGCAAAAGTGAAATCTGGTGGAATACTACTTGGTTACAAACAGAAATATGAACACTTCATTGAAGTTATTGATACAGGTAGCAAGTTTGTTGTTTGGTTCAAGATAAGTTCTAAAATTATGAACACCGATACAGATACAGTTTTTGGAATTGTGTATATTCCACCAGAGTACACGTCTTATGCATCTTGGGATGCTTTTAGTCAGATAGAAAATGAGTTTCTGGACTTGTCATCAAGATATAAATTTGTCAGTTTGGTTGGAGATTTTAATGGTTTTTATAAATAGATTTTGTACTTTGGAAGTAGTAGATTTTTCAAAATTATTTTCTGATGTACATTGTCCATTGTCTATTAGTGTGTATGCAACAAATGTAGACGGATGTGAGGTACCTGATTTTATAGAAGAAAGTGCAGAAAGGATAAGAAAGTGGGACAGTGATAAATTGATAGAATTTCAGCAAAATATAAACCAAGGTAAAATAGAAGATCTTTTGTATAATTTGAAAAAACCAAGGGTTGATGTAAATGTTAATATACATGTTGAGAAACTATGTGAAATTTTTATAGAAAGTGCAAAAGCTACATTTGGCATTTCTCATAGTAAAAACGGGAAAACACGTCAGAAATCGTTTATGAATAAACCCTGGTTTAACCGAGAATGTAAATTTGCGAGACAAAATTATCGTAAATTTAGACGAAAATTTAAAAAAAATCGAACTACAGTAAATAGATCCAATTTGGCTGGATGTGAAAACATATACAAGAAAACTCTCGACAAAAATCATAGATTATACCGGCAAAATCTTTCAAAAAAATTGAAAGAATTGAGAACCAAAAATTCTAGAGACTATTGGAAAGTACTTAACCAGGGAAAGCGTAAAAAACAACCGGATATCCCAATAGAGAAATTATTTGATTTCTTCAAGGATCTAAATGCTTCTCCGACGGATGATAATGAAGCTGATTTACCACCTCTCGATGAAGACCAGGTAAATCAACTTAATTATGATTTGAATTTGTATATAGAAAAAGGAGAAATTTTGAAATGTATTAAAAATTTGAAAAACGATAAGTCTGGTGGTGAAGATGCTGTTATAAATGAATACATAAAAGCAACTTCAAACCAGCTTATCGATATTTATGAAACATTATTTAATTTGATATTTGATACCGGATTTGTACCAGAGAGTTGGTTAGTTGGTAATATCATACCAATATTCAAGAATAAAGGAGACCGAAATAATCCTAAAACTTTTCGGCCAATTACCATTGTCAGTTGTTTGGGTAAACTGTTTACGGCTGTTCTAACCGCGCGTTTGAACAAATATTCTGACGATTTCCTAATTTTACATGAAACACAATGTGGCTTTAGGTAAGGTTATAGCACTATGGATAATTTATTTATATTACATTCTTTGTTTGAACTTCTGAAGAAAAGAAAGAAAAAACTTTATTGTGCATTTATAGACTTTGAAAAGGCTTTTGACAAAATTTGGAGGGATGGACTTTGGCATAAACTATTGTTAACAATGTAAATGGGAAAATGTTAAATGTGATTCAAAGTATGTACAAAAATATTAAATCAAATATTATTTTTAATAACAGCAAGTCTGATTATTTTCCGTGTAATAATGGGGTAAGGCAAGGGGAAAATATGTCTCCTTTTTTGTTTGCAGTTTTTTTAAATGACTTGGAAATTTTTTAAAAACAAAAAACTGTAAGGGCCTTTTCACAGTTACAGAAGAATTAGAACATGAACTTGATGTATTTCTCAATATCATTTTATTACTATATGCTGATGATACTGTTTTGATGTCTGAAACACCACAAGATCTTCAAATACAGTTAGATTTTTTTAATGAATACTGTAACTACTGGAAATTAAAAGTAAATGTATCCAAAACCAAAATATTATGTTTTTCATATGGAAGATTACCGGACAATTTACACTTTGTTTTAGATGAACAAGAAATAGAAATTGTTCAAGAGTTTAGTTATTTGGGTATCTTATTGACAAAAACGGGAAATTATAAAAAGGCGATTAAATCACAAGTTGAAAAAGGGACAAAAGCGATGTATGAGATACTAAAAAGGGGGAAATTTCATAGCCTATCAGTTTCTTGTCAGTTAGATCTTTTTGATAGAGTAGTAAAACCTGTTCTTTTATATGGATCAGAAATATGGGGATTCAGCAACTGTGATATTGTCGAAAAGGTTCATCTAAAATTTTGTAAGTTGCTCCTAAATCTGAAATCTTCCACTCCAAACTGTATGATATACGGTGAGCTAGGACGTTTTCCACTCTCTATTGATGTAAAATTAAGGATGATATCCTACTGGTCTAAATTGATTATGGGAAAGCAGTCAAAGTATTCTTATATTATATATAAACTACTGTACCACTTGTATTGTACTAAACACATAGATTTTAAATGGTTAATATGTGTTAAAAATATATTCGATGAATGTGGATTTTCTTATATCTGGAACACACAGCTCTTTTTAAATGATGTATGGTTGAAATATAATATCAAAGTAAGATTGTGTGATCAATTCAAACAAACATGGAACGAGACTATTCAAAACTGTTCCAAAGCCTTGAATTATCGTATTTTTAAGAATTCATTGTGTTTTGAAGAATATTTTAATATTTTAGACGAAAAAGATTTTTTGAGATTATGTAAATTTAGAATATGTAACCATAAACTTCCAGTCGAACTTGGAAGATGGTACAATATAGAAAGGGAAAAAAGAAAGTGTAATTTATGTAAGCTAGATATTGGAGATGAATTTCATTACATTATTAATTGTTCACATTTTACAGAAGAGAGAAATAAATTTATAAATCGAAATTTTAGTATAAGGCCAAATATTATAGTATTTACTGAAATTATGTCGTCTACAAATAGGACAGATCTCATTAATTTATGTAAGTTTATACGAATTATAAACAAGCGAGTGTGTCCTCCTGAATAAGTTCTTTTTGTCTTTGTTGTTGTTGTTGTATATATTGTATATTTATGTTTATGTAGTTAATATATTGAATTATACATGCATGTCTTCTCTGTACCTATGTATTTGGTGATGAGAATAAAGATATCTTAAAACGGCAAATGAATTTACCACTTAAGATAATTGATTGTATTCACTTATATCAAGATTTTGTTCTATTCATACAAAAACTGCAGTTGAATTTTACCCAAACAAATTATATTGTGCCTTTTTATCCTGTGACTTTTTTTCCTATGTATTTTATGACTTTTTTCCCTCGTGACTTTTTTCGTTTACCATCAGGACACACCAGAATAATGACAGGACATTTCTAAATTGAGAAAATGCACAATTTTAATAGATTGTGCAGGTTTTTCACCAAACATTTTTGTCGTGTGACTTTGGGTAAAGAAAGCGGTCTCCAGGGGCATTTTTAATTTATTTTTTATGTTCAACATTGTCTAGAGCACTTTTGTGTTACTTTTACCGAAACAGTTTACAAGGTCACATTTTTAAACTGGTGGCCTATAAACCCATTAGAAACAAAATAAAACAAACTCTACTGTTTCCTTCCATTTATTATGCGAGAAAACGTCAAAAGTCATCATTATCGTCTTTTTTTTTTACATATTTACCAGAACCAGTCAGAACCAAATCACCAGTACAGAAAGATTTCTTGCAGGACAACCTTACCCACTGTGATGTAGACATTTTTCGTATCGTACTGCACGCACGGAGTGTGTTACGAAAATGATTACAAAAACTTTAATTTTGATAATTGAGTACCCACAGTACCCACATACGATGAATGACAAAAACTGAATGAAAAACGCAGATGAATTCGTTTTTCAAAAGGAGTACATGTAAGTCCGGTAAGGACCGATTTTGTCCTCAAATTTCAGGTTCATCTGACGAAAGATTTCGACCACTTTTTAAACACTAAAGTGTATATTTTATTTGAACTGATTAGTTAATGTGAAAGATTTCTACAGATTTAGTCATTAAAAACGATCCGATTCAAGCTCAAATATGAAAAATCTACCAAATATGCCAAAAAATGTCACTTTTCAGATGGTTTTTGGTAAAAATGAAAGTGGCCGCATCCGTGTTCATCCTCAACCTATATATATGTTATGTATTATCATCAAATACAACTTATATTTCAATATTAAGCAGGGTTGGCAAAGTATTACCCAGGCTGGAAATCCCGGGTTTTCCGGGCTGGGCAATACTCCCAGAAATGGGTAATACTGGGTAATACTTGGCAATAAGACTTTTTAAGCTTATTTCAACACAAAATAGTAAAGTCTTGCTGTAGTTTCATAATATTATAGCTAAATATATACATTTTATACAGATAACCATTGAGAGTCATGTTTCTAGAAGATTGAAAATTCAATTTCATTCTTTTGTCCACTACTTCTATGTAGGCAGAATACAAAATTTGAATATTTTAGGATTATTAATACCTTGTTAATTTCCATGTATTGTTTCAACTATCCAAACTATAAAAAAAAATGCATTTTATTTTATAGCAGTGTTTATTTGAATTATAAATTTAAATGTCTATGCAATCATATTGCTAAATAAACACCCTACAGGGTCAAGTCATTAGCCCTTATAGAAATGAAAAGGCTGAATATTGTTATATAAACATATCAATGTCCTAATCTGAATAATTACTTATTAATTAGTGATATACATTTAAAAAATGAATTCTTTGAATTTAGTAAGTAAGTAAGTAAGTAAATGTTTATTATAGTGACATGTGTAATCACATTTCAGTAAAGTACACATATATTACATACACAATAATATACACCCGACCCATTGGGTCTATAAGTCACTTTCAAATCATAAAACGTATAATTCTTTTATCACTGATTTCAAACAAATTAATGAAAGATAAGATTAAGCTAAATTTCAAAATAATTAATTAATACTGAAAAATTCAAACTTATATAAAAAAAAATGAAGTTATTAGAAGATCGATTTAGTTAATGTCAAGTTGAATGCAAAATTAATAAAAAATGAAAAATTATAATGAATTTAAGTTAACAGTTTGATCAATTTAGACGAGAGGGTGATTTAATAGACTTTCAGAAGAGAATTATTGATAAAGACAGATCAGGCCTTTTCCATTAATATTTGTGTAATGAGTGCCTACATGTTTACTTGTCTCATAGTTGCAAGAATAGTACTTTTTCAAATGTATATACACTTGTGTTATCACTCTCATACAAGTAAACTAATTTATAAATCAAAATGTGTTTATAAATATCTTAAATGTATTGCAATTGAGTTTGATCACTGAATCATCTTTAAAATTCAGGCCAGTATTTTATATTGCCCAGTATTACCCATTAAAACCCATTAAAACCCGGGTTTTCCCAGTATTTCCCACTGGGCTGGGCAATACTCATAAAAACCGGGGGTTTGCCAACCCTGATATTAAGGATGAACACGAATGCGGCCACTTTCGTTTTACACGAAAACCGTCTAAAATTTAACTAAAATGCTAGAATTGTGAAGATTTCAGTAATTTAGCATGACTTAATGGTGCTAGTACCGGATATATGTGCATTGTATTGTCAAAAACAGCCCATATTTATGTAGCAGAAGCATTCTACTATCCAATAAATAATTAAAAAGTTACATTTTAACAATTTTGTAAAACTGCTATATTTTGGGGCCAAAAAGGGGTCTTACTGAACCTACTCCTTTAATCTAAATTCATTCAAGGCCTAGCTGTTAAACTAAGTCCGAATGCATCAAGCTTCTTAAATTAAAAAAATGTCTCGAAAACGACTGATTTTTATATAAGTCGTCGTCCTACGATTACGATAAAAAACAAAATTTGATGAGGAATTCCTTTGTAATTTTAATAGGGGAATATATCTTTCTTCGTAAAGATAAGAGCTAAGTATATATCTTTATTCTCATAAACCAAAATCCATGGTACAGAGATAATATAAACATTAATAATATAACATATAATCAGAATTAATACAAATGTATGATCTTCAACTGGAAAAATATTTCCAGTTACATGTAATATACAAAACACATTTTGCATGTCTAAAATATTATATCAAAAAATATTAAACAATGTTTCCCCTAAGAGTCCAGCTGTTTATTAATCAGTCTGATAAATTTGCATAAATGATTCAACATACTGATGTTTCTAGTATTCATCAAATCATGAAATTTCAATATGTTTGGTCTATTTAGATAATATGGTTTCACAAATTTTTCTCTATCATGATTAAATTTCGAACATTTAAAAATATAGTGGAATTCATCCCCAATATCTCCTGAATTACATAGTTTACAATTTCGATTTTCTCTAGGTACATTTTTCCACCTTCCAGTTTCAATAGGAAGTTTATGACTGAGTATCCTGAATCTACAAAAAGTAATAATATTTTTATCATCTAGGATCTTAAAATAGTTTTCTCTTTCAGCATTATCTTTGAATAGACGATAATTAATAGCTTTTGGCGATTCTAATAAGATAGAGTGCCAATTTTGTTTGAATTGGTCTACAACACTAACTTTAACCTTATGATATAACCATGTATTACTAACAAAGTACTGTGCATTCCAAACATATGACAGTCCACTGCTATCAAGAACAGATTTTATATTATTAAGCCATGGGATACTCATCCCATACTTTTTATATGCATATTTATACAAAATAACAGGGAGTTTTTCTTGCTTTTCACACATAAGTTTCGACCAGTAATTTAAAATCCGCAATTTGATATCAATTTCCAAAGGATATCTCCCAAGTTCTCCATAAATCATGAAATCTGGCGTTGACTTCTTTACATTTAACAAAATTTTACAGAATTTAAGGTGGACCCTTTCAATAACAGAATTATTGCCCACTCCCCAAACTTCACTTCCATACAATAAAATAGGCTTGACAATTTTATCGAAAAGATCGAGTTGACATTCTATAGATAAATTATGTTTTCGACCTTTGCGGATAACATCGTACATAGCGTGTGTGGCTTTTTCGGATTGTGCCTTTTTTGCCTTAGAAAAACTTCCTGTTCTAGAAAAAATAACACCAAGGTACGTAAACTCATTCACAATTTCTAAAACAGTATTATTATATTTAAATTCTATATTTGATAATGGTCTACCTTTTGAAAAAACTACAATTTTACTTTTATTTACATTAACCTTCAATTTCCAAAGTTCACAATAGTTATACAAAGAGTCAAGCTGCTTCTGTAGGTCATCTTTTGACTCTGCCAAAAGAGCTGTGTCATCTGCATACAGAATCAGAAACAATCTTAAATAGTAGTCTAGCTCAATTTCTATATCATCGGATACTGTTTTTAACCCTTCTACATCTTGTTCTTTTAAAAAATGTTCAAGATCATTAATATATAGAGAAAATAATAAAGGTGAGAGGCTTTCGCCTTGACGTACACCGACATTACAAGGAAAATACTCTGAAAATACACTACCATAAAAAATTCGAGATTTAATGTTACTATACATATTTACAATGGTATCATACATTTTTCCACTGATAAAATTCTCCAAAAGTTTTTGCCATAAACCAGATCGCCAAACTGTGTCAAAGGCTTTTGCAAAGTCTATAAAAGCACAAAAAAGTTTTTTCTTTCGCATCTTCAATAGTTCAAAAAGAATATGTAGGACAAAAATACTATCTGTGGTCGAGTAGCCTTTTCTAAATCCTGATTGATTTTCATTTAACAATAAATAAGTTTCCAAAAAAGTGGATAGTCTCGAATTCAGAACTGAAGTAAAAAGCTTTCCCATGCAGCTAAGAATTGTGATAGGTCTATAATTTTCTGGGTTTTTTGTATCACCTTTATTTTTATAAAAAGGAATAATGTTACCAACTAACCATGCTTCAGGAATTTTACCGGAATCGAAAACAATATTAAAAAATTGAACATAAATAGGCATAAAAATATGGCATGTGCTTTTAATATATTCGTTTATAATTTTGTCATCTCCACAAGCCTTTCCATTTTTTAAATCTTTAATACAATTAAATATTTCTTTTTCTGTTATGATACTATTAAGAATTTCATTGAACTGGTTTGGTACTTGTGAAACAGGGATATTGTCGACTGAATCCGATGAATTCAAGTCTTTAAAGAAATCAAAGAGAACATCGATCGAAATTTTTGGACTATGTTTTTCTCTTTTTTCATTTAAAATTTTCCAGTACTCCTTAGAGTTACTGTTTTTTAAATTTTGCATCTTTTTTCTAAAAAACTTTCTATACTCTTGTATAGAACAATCCATCTGTTTTTTATACTTTCTCTCTGCATCTTTCATTTGAACTTTATTATCTGTTGTTTTGTTGTTTTTATAACGTCGTTTTGCAATTCGTGAGCACTTTCTTTGCTCCCAGCATTTTTTGTCAAACCATGGTTTGCTTTCCTTAGTGTTCTTTTTAACCTTCGTGTTATAAGTAATGGTACCAAGTACCTTTTCTGCTGATTCCAAAAGTATTTCATTTATATGTTCGGACAATTTATTTACAGAATTTTGCGACATAACACTCGAATGCAAAAATAATAATTCATTTTCTAGTTCTGCAATCTTATTTACATCAATGTTCTCAATGAAATCTTGTTTTTTTTCATTATCCCATTTTTTAAACTTAATATTTTCACTACCACTTGTTACATCATTGTTTTCAGCTTCAGTTACATCAGCATTTTGCTCAATTCTAAATTTTAACAAAAGTGTCAATGGACAATGAACATCTGAGTAAAGAGACGAAAAAGTATCTACATGCATATTTACAACATAATCTAATAATTCAAATGAGCAAATAAAATAATCAACAACACTAGAACTTCTACATGTAAATAATCCCTCTTTATCACCATTCACTCTACCATTCAATATGAACAAATTGTTATTTTTACAAATATCAAGTAAAGCGTTTCCATAAGTGTTTTTCGATATATCTTTACTTTTTCTAATACTTAGCATATTTAACTCTTGTAAAGTATTTGAGTAATCATAGCATAAATCTGAATCACTAACTATATCATGTTTGCTATTTACAATATTTGAAAAATCAATATCAGATGCAGTTCTGCTATTAAAATCTCCGACAAGCATAATAAATTTATAGTTGACAGAAAGTGTCAACAACTCTTGTTCTAGTTCGTTTAATGCATCAGTTATTTTGTACAGCGAATTTTCAGGGGGGATGTACACGTTCCCAATCACAAGGTCTTCATCAGTCTGCAGGAAATCTGCAGATATCTTAGCCCATAGTACTAGGCTACTCTTGGTTTCAATGATATGAATGTATTTAGATATTTCATTTTTATACCCAAAAGCAATGCCACCTGATTTAACTCTAGAGTGTGACTTTCGATTTTTAAATTTAAAAGTATACTCTGGTATGTGAATATTATCGAAATTATCAGTTTTTGTTTCAGTCAAGCATATAATGTCATGGTCGCTTATCAATTTGATAAATTCAGGATACTGCGATTTTCTCACTAAACCACAGCAGTTAAGGTTTAACATTTTAATGTCTTTCAGTACAACTGACTCTCTATGGGGTTGCTAACAGTGTTTTGGTGTCGTTGTACGTTTGCGTTTTTGTACGGGGTTTTTGTCTGGAGTATGCGACATTTTTGTGTCAGTCTGTGTGTTCATAGCTATATCGTCTTCAACATTGCGTTCTTCATTGTATATTTCCCCATCGACATACAAGATGTCCCTCACTAACTTGACCTGGCAACCTTCAGCTCGTTTTTTCTTCATGAGCGGATAAAGACTTTTTCTAGCCTGCTCAATTTCGTCCGGGAATTGTTGGTTGACTCCGAACGATTGTACTATTTCAGAATTTCAATATTTCAAGAAATGTATTTATAACTGGACAAAAATGTATAGTTTAATGGATTTCTTTAAAAATAAATAACTAAATAAAATTTACAGGGTCCGAAGAAATACCACTAAGGATCTCCATAGTGCACTTAGAATAAAAATGTGCACCAAGGACCTGATGGAATGTTACAAGTCAACTGTCACAAAGGACATTGCATATAGAAGTAGGCTTTGAAAAATTACATAATTTCAAATTTTATAATCATATCTTTTGAAATTAGAAAGTTATTTATTGTTTTATCGACACGCGCCTCAATCAATTGATTGTCACCTGTGTAATTGATTATTACTGTGAAAGAAATTCCCGTTCGCTCAACCTTAACCCGGTTATAATCGAAACCTTATATTTCGCTTGTATACTGATTAAACATGTTTGAAGTATTTCAAAATGTTCTGTGTTTGTTGTTACTACCGTGTTTATTTTGTATTTTTGTGTTATATTCTTTACTTCTATGTAATAGCGTATTTTCTACTCTTATTTCTTGATTTTTTTTTATCCTTTGAATTTCGTTTGCTTGTTTTTTCTACTTAATTTTTTGCTGGTCTCTGGTAAAGTATGGAATCAGGGTCGTGTTTGGAATGAAGTTTCATGTGTTCCATCTGCACATGACTGTAGCATATTATTTCCACGTATATCACCAGACCACTTCAGCAACAAATTCGTGTTTATTAACCATTGCAATTTATTATATTTATAACATTACTTTTTTTTATTACACAAAATACACAGAAGAATAACTATAAATGCATATGATAGGTTAGGAATACAACTACAATATAACGGATTTTTCTATCTTGAACAAGAAGTTATCTTTACTATTAACTTCTATACCACATTGTGAATATATTGGTTTCATTTAATCACTATTTAAAGTAGGCAGTGGCTATGCTATATTCGTCCGGCTAGCCGGGCAAATAGTCAAAAATGTCTATTCATCCGGCAAGCCGGACAAATAGCATTTTTTACGGTTTTTCGCTATTTTTCCGGCCCAAAATATATAGATGTAGATATAACTGTTTTGAAGGTTTTAAATAAAGCACAAGTTGTTTTCAATTGTATTGTCTAACATCTTTTTATGAAAAAGAAGTCATTCTGAAAAAAAAGAAATAAGTTTCAGACTTTTTTTAATTCTAATATTCTATGTGCGCATATATTTTCTGAGGAATAGGGCTTTAGTGGTTTAATGTGCATGATCTTTTGTATTCCAATATTTGTATTGATTCTAGTCATAGTTTTGTGTATCAATATGCAATGGCTTTATTTAATATAGATCATACAATCAAATTTATGATAATATTTTGACTATGTACAAAATATTTTTTAACGGTTATCATTCTTACTTGACTGTATTGAAAAAGATGGCCATCCATCCATCCATTTTTTGGGTACTTTGGGGGGGGGGGGGGGGGGGGGGGGGTGATTCTCTCTTTTGTTGTTCTGCCTATGAATTAATATTTCCTGTAATATAAATAGTTTATTGTTTCTGTGGAGTTTGGTTAAAGTAAGGTCCTCACTATGATTATGCACAATTCTTCACTTATTTACTAAATTATTGGGCGATTTTTAATTCATAGGAAATAAGAGAAATGGTAGGCACGTGTAACCTGTCCCCAAAAGTAGCATTGTGTTTTAGATAAGATTTGTTTTAGAAAAAAATGTATATTAGATACAACAGAAAAAAGGGGGGATCCCCAACCCTGGTGTCTTATTCCCAGTCTAGGCATATCAGAATGGTCATAGATCTCCGTTGTAGTATAACTTGAAAATACAATGCATCCAAGCAAGTTTGATATAGTATTTTTCCCGAATGCGTTTTGCCTCCATAAGGTAAATGGGGTAAATCATCAATTTCACTTTAATTCAATTAAGGCTTATTCCTCACAGTTAACATGTATACGCTGTTGTTCTGGAATCACTCCTATAGACATTTGTTTAAAGCAATCACATTCTCTCTAGTTTTCTCTAGAACATCTTTAAATATAAATCACGATCTCCAATTCTCAAAACGTCCATTGCATACGCGCGTGTGTTATCCGACACCGCGTGTTATCCGACTCCTCATCCGGGACACTTTCCGCGTCACATGATGCTTTATTGATATTGAACATTTGCGCATCCGCAAACAGATGGCCGGACGAATAGAGATTTTAAACTATTCGTCCGGATAGCCGGATGAATAGACACTCCGTTTAACATGGCATGGTATTGGTTGCTAAAATTCGATATTTCTCATTTAAATGCAATATTTTATATTTAAATGCAATATTTTTTCATTTGAATGTTATATTTTTTCATTCAAATTGTATAATTTTTCATTCAAATGGTAAAATTTTTCATTCAAATGGTATAATTTTCATTCAAATGCAATATTTTTTATTCCATTTTATAAAATGTCATTTGAATGCAATATTTTCTATTCAATTGGTATAATATTTTTTTTTATTTTTATGCAATAATGATCAATAATTGCATCATGGGAAAATTTTTGACGCCTTTAGGTAAAATTTGCAACAGCGTTTGTGATTGGATTTTCTCCCCTTTCTTTCTAAACTTGAGTGACCAAGAATAAAAAAAAACGCGTCAGAATATCGCCCCTCTAACTAAATTTGGTGTTCGTGCGAGTCCGTGCACTGGCAATTAATGCCAATAACGGCCAGGTAGAGCAAAAAATGCGACTGAGTGACCAGTACACAACATGTTCATGGAAAGAAACAGATGCCTGCGTGCATTGCAAAAAAATCTCCAATAAATACCTTTTCTGAAGAAACTCCCCTACAGTCTACTAATTGAAATAAAAAAAATATACATAGCTAGCCCCCCCCCCCCTTTTCCCCCTTCTAAGTCCAGATACATGTTATCATGACGTTCTTTTGTGCTACATGTATATTATTTTTTACTTTTCTTGATCCTCAGAGACGTTGCAGGAGGGCAAACATGAAAAAAAAATAAAAAGCCTTCCAGGAAGTTATAATTATTTGAACTAAGCCACCTCTTTTTTTGCTACATGAAGAAAAAAAAATCACCTAATTACAACAGTAGAACCAGAGACCCCGTGACAAGTAGAGACATAAGCTAAATATACTCCGGAACTAGTTCTTTAATACAGACACTTCAGGATAAATTGGAACCAGTTACTAACTCATGTTACAATAGTTCTATGACATAGGACTTCACTGTATGAGGCATGAACTTCATATTTAATTCTATCTATACTAGTCAACAAAAGAAACGATACAAGACTTTTTTTCAAATTAAAGATAAAGTTTTCCGTTCATTGGACCAATATTGAAGGAAGTAATACGTAATCATTATGGAAATATAAATCCGTTTGAAAAAAATTTTTTTTTTGCATTTGTGACGTTTTTTCGCGATTTTTTTTTTTTACAAAATTTACATAAAACGACAATTTTAAAAACAGAAGTTCCAACTAATGATGCCAACCTCTCATTTAAAGGTAAAGACAGTGTTTGCCATCAATTTGTTTTTAAAAATCATACAGTTTCTTCGTTCATTAGTTAAGAAAAGTTCGGCCCACGAGAAATCGTTAAAATGTATACATTATCAACTGATTTACCATAGACAGTATGTGTAAAGTGATATTCAAAAAGCGGTAACAATCTTAAAACTAGTCCGAAAGGTTCCAAATTTACTGTGTATTGTTTTCATATCTAAAGCATTGATTTGAGACGAAAATAAAAAAAAAATTTCTTGCAATTTTTGAGATTTCAAAAAACACTTTTTTTCCCAAAAATTTAAAAAAACAATATTTCAACCCATTAGTTACAACATGAACATAACTTGATTAGCATATTGAATATTTTTAAACAAATTTGAAATTTTATTTAGTACTTAGAAAATTATGTGTCGATTTTTTATTCAACTTTCCGCAAAACTAATTTACACCCTATGATCGTTTACACGGAATTTAGATACTTTCCGAAAAGTTTTGATTTTCATTATCACATGTGCATACCTTACAAATGAAAGCTTTGTAAAATAGTGTATATCATTTTGTTTTATATGTAACACTTTTTGATACATTTTATTTCAAAGTTGTGTATCGTTTCTTTTGTTGACTAGTATATAATATGTGCTCTCATGTATTATGCCGTACATCATTTTACATTTAGGTTTCGTTGCTGAGTTTTTTTTACTGTTCTCGTCTCCGAATCCCTTAAATAGACTTTTTTCAAGCCCCACAGTAGTTCAATAATTACTATATGTCATTGTTTAAATAAGTATACAGAGCATATATCAAAAAATATTTTATCTTCAGGACTTTTAAATGATTTACTTTTCAATACTGCATTGGGAGAGGAGGGGGTATACAAGTTTATTTTGTGATACAGTATATAATATAATTAGGTATCCAACAAATTATATGATCGTACGTTTAGCTATCATCTAGACCCGTACAAAATGTATATAATAAGACACATATAACAGGAGCGGATAGAAAACCTCAGAGTGTCTTAGTGGGGGGTGGGGGGAGGGGGGGAGTTCAAATTTAGATATTTGTAAAGAGATGTATATATGCGAGTATTGGCAGTACTGGTTATGGTGTGTGTGTGTGAGGGGAGGGTTTCAGATCGAAGATCGTTTCTATAATTCTATAATTCTATATCTTTTAGTTTTAACCATTTCACTCTATTCTTTATCCTTTGATCTCTATTATATTTGTCCTAAACATGCGTGATATATTTGCCACTGGACATAAGGCAACCAAAAATCAATCAACTTATTCTGTATATTTCATCATTTCTTCATTATGTTTTCTATAGGTTTGGTCCCGCCCCTTATCTATTTTTTATTTATATATTTGATAATGCCATTTTTTTGGGAAATATATAGGGGCAAGGCGTTTTTGAAAACATATTAATGGGTCGCGTTTTTTTTTTTTTTTTTTTGTTCTTCGGAAGTGAGCCAGAAGAAGTCTATTTCTGGTTTTTTTTTTTTGCATTTGGAAGATCTTCTGGCTCTCTTTTATCTCTTCTTTTTTTATAGGTTATTAAGACGGCAGAGGCACATAAAACATGGCGTCGTTTAGACTAAAGCTAGGTTCACACTGCCGATAAGATCAACTCGATTAAGCCCGATCAAGACAAATTACGTGATCGGGAGACTGGTCTGACTCAATCGACAAGGATGTTCGAGTAAGTCTACCCTACTCGTCATCGATCTGACTATCTACCCGAGAGTTTTTGACATGTCAAAAACAATCGAGTAAGGACCGAGAAGCAAGTCACTCGAGAAGAGATTGAGAATTCGTCGAGTAGCTACTTTCAACACTATTGGGCTATTCCGTGGTGGTCAGTTTAAATTTATAAATGAAGGATGAGGAAGGGAAGGGAGGACATTATTATTCATTTCAATCTAACGCTAATCATGCCTATTTTTCAGCTCTTACCAGGGAACTATATTCATATATGAAATCCTTCTGTCCCCCACCCGAACAAATTGGTGAAGAAAAAATCATATGGTGGTGCGCTTCTTTTTTTGCTACAGCCCTCTGAAAGTACGCAATTTTGAAGATTTTTTCATTTTTAATCAGTTTTACCCATTTTTGGGCTACTATCGTGAAAAAAATCACAGTTCCACAATTAAACTTTTTTTCATACTCTCAATAAAGATGAAGGGGACCAATCTGAGTAAATTCAACTCACAAAAACTATAGGTAGGTGTTAATGTAAGAAAGTTTTATCAGACTTTGATGCTTTTTCATGTCAAATTTTCCATATTGACAATTTTGTAAATTTTTGATTTTTCTCTCTTTAAAGAACAAAATGCATATTTTTTCAACTCTCTTGTTATAAATGATTAAAAAAATACATATCTATGAAATTTGAAAAGAAAAAGTTATATGGAATGTTTATGGTCCTGGTAAATTATTTTTTGTACCCCTCTACCATTTTTCTCAAAATTTCACTAAAAAAGACTAACTTGATTCGTAATAAAATTTGAAAATTTCATTACTCAAAAACTACTTATTAGAAATACACAATTCTTTCACAGAGTTAAGTTTGATTATATGATAATTATCAAATTCATTGCTATTTTTCACTTATATCACATGTTTTGGAAATAATTCTAGAACGAGATTTCAGTGAGACTGAACGAGACTGAAATGTCAGAAGAATACATCCTTAAGCTGGCATTTGGTTAAATTCCATGATTGGACTTCATTTCTAGTAAATTATACATGAAAATATCGTCAAAAGAATTATTTCATCCTGAAACTTGCATTTGAAGAACTAGGGAGAGGTCATTGAGAAAACAGGCCACTGGAAACGTCTACTATTGCTTGCAGGAAACAGATTACGGTTCGGTTCCTTCCGTACAATATATTATTTGGTACTAACAACTCTCAAAAAAGAAATGTTGGTACTTGAACTTGCCGGGATCGTTTTTCTCCGCTCGAAACCGCCACCCCATGTCAAGCATAGCCGACATCCAGCATGTGGTGTTCTACACGCTGTAATTGTACTAAGGTAGAAAAATAATGAAAAGTAATATGTATTTTAAATTCAATTTGTTTTAAATTCGTTTTGTCTATTTTACAAATTATATAAACGTAAATTCAAGGAGTTTGTTTTGAAAGGTGACAAAAAGAGGAAGTACAGTGGAGATCACTTCTAACCTCTCATTAGAACTGTCAGAATATTCTGTCATAGAACTGTTCTAACCTGTCCTAGAACAGTTCTAGCTAGAACAGTTCTACCCTAGAACTGTTCTAGGTAGAACTGTCAGGATCAGTTCTAGGTAGAACTGACTAAATCAATTCTAGGTAGAACTGTCAGGATCAGTTCTAGGGTAGAACTGTCTAAAACTGTTCTAGGTAGAACTGACCAAATCAGTTCTAACCGTAGAACTGTCAGCAGAACTGACTAAATCAGTCAGGACTGTAGAACAGTTCTAAATGACGTCACTGTAGAAAGGGCAATTTAGAATTTAGAAGAAAAAATCAGTTCCAATTACTTTACTTATATAATAGCAGACGTTTCTATATTTTTTACTGATCAAAAGTTACATGTACAAATATCGAAGTGGATAGGAGGTTATCCAACTCATAGGAGAAATATTTTTATGAGATTGCAAATGAAACATCATTGTTTACGTTTCTTCGTTCCCGTTTTTAACAGTCTCTTCGTAAATATAACTGCATTTAATTCAAGTAAATTTAATCTTAATTTACCTTGTTTGCCTTGGATTTACATTCATGATTTAAGATTCTGTTTTGACAAATGTTCAAACGAAAATTGTACAGTGGATGAATTATGGCATATCATAGTAATGAACACAGTGTTGTTAAACGCAAGAAAACTATGTACATTTGCACTGAGGTCTCAGATTTGCATTATCTCGTTGCCAAACTTATCCATAACGACAATGAATAATATTTGGGAGTCTGGAATGTCAGAAAAATATACTTGATCTGAACATGAATGAAATATTTGCCACTGGACGTAAGGCTACAAACAAAACCAATCATTTTCCTTCTTCAAATTATGTTAACAGTATAGTCAGTATACCTTTCCAAGAAGAGAACTTCTCATACATGTACTTTTCATTTTAAAATAAAGTATATGAATCAGTGATGTGAGTGTTGGATGATCCCGTTAAATAGTTTTGTTTAAAAAAAAAACATCATGAACTACTGACTTAAAAAGTCACTTTTTGTGACGGTTCATTATTTAATAATTTAAGTTTGGATGTAACAGGTCTTCTGTCGTTATTGTGTTATCAGCGCCCATAGACATAAGTTAGTCATGTGACCGTAATGTCATCAACATTTTTTCATGGTTTGGCAAGGTTTAAAATGGAATTTAGAATTAAATTATAAGAAATGACTTATCATTTTTTTCTGTCTATTCGAAATAACATAAATAATGTGGTGCACACTATTAAAAAACCCGCGTCGGGCATTTTTACATTAAAAAAAGCAAAATGATCAGTTTTGGCTGATGCAGTCATATATGGTCAGATTTGGTTGATGCTGTCAAATATGGTCAGTTTTGATTGATGCAGACACATTTTTTTGTTACATGAGTCAGTCTGAGGTATGAAAACTACTGATGTTTGTTCAATTTCCAATATTGCAGTTATTTATATATACTACAGTAAAAAAAAATATAACTGAACATGCTGAAGTACTGTGCAACTATATAGACTCACATAAAAAAAAGCAAATATGGTCAGTTTTGGTTGATGCGGTCAAAAGATTTTATTATACAACTCAGTCTGAAGTATGAAAACTACTGATATTTGTTTACGATTCAATACTTTGAATAAAAAGAGGACATGCTGGCACTATAAATTCATGCGAACAAAATTTTGAGGTCATTGTTATCCAATATTGCTATAACTTGTATATATTACAGTCCCTCTTGACCTAAAATTATAACTGAATTGCTGTACAGCTATATAGATTTGCAGAAAGAAAGAGCAAATACGGTCAGTTAAGATTGATGCGGTCAAAAGATTTTATTACACGACTTAGTCTGAAGTATGAAAACTACTGATATTTGTTTACGATTCAATACTTTGAATAAAAAGAGGACATGCTGGCACTATAAATTCATGCGAATAAAATTTTTAGGTCATTGTTTTCCAATATTGCTGCAACTTGTATATTACAGTCCCTCTTGACCTAAAATTATAACTGAATTGCTGTACAGCTATATAGATTTGCAGAAAGAAAGAGCAAATATGGTCAGTTAAGATTGATGCGGTCAAAAGATTTTATTACACGACTCAGTCTGAAGTATGAAAACTACTGATATTTGTTTACAATCAATACTTTGAATAAAAAGAGGATATGCTGGCAATATAAATTCATGCGAACAAAATTTTGAGGTCATTGTTTTCCAATATTGCTATAACTTGTATATAGTACAGTCCCTCTTGACCTAAAATTATAACTGAATTACTGTACAGCACCCTTTTAATGGACGATCAATGCATTTGAATGAGGACAAGAAATTTTTAGTTGGACCCCCCCCCCCCCCTTTTTTTTTAAACTGCTAGATCCGTCCCTGGTGGTTTGGGCCGGAATAACGTATTACATTAAGGTCAAATAATTTTGTTATGTTAAACGAGTCATCCTGACTCCCCGAATGACAAATGTAAAATAAACGAAATAATAATGCCCCCCCCCCCCCAATATTAACGGCTTAATTTATGTTAAAAAATGAAAGAAAAACAAATAATTTATGTAACACATCAACAAAAGAAAATCACCGAATAACAGGCTCCTGACTTGGAACAGTCACATACATGCAGAATATGGCGGGGTTAAAACCGGCAAAATATCAAAACTCTTTATAAAATTAATCGCTATTTTGCCGAAGCCTTAATATTTAGACAAAGAGTTCTTAAATTTAAACCAAATCAATTCTAGCCGTAGAATTTATAAATCAATTTTAGCTGAAGGATTTATAAATCAATTCTAGCCGTAGAATTTATAAATCAATTCTAGCCGTAGAATTTATAAATCAATTCTGGCCGTAGAATTTGTTTTAAATCAATTCTAACCGAAGAACTGTTCTAGAAGTAGAACTGACCAAAGATTTGGTCAGTTCTAGGTAGAACTGTCTAAAACTGTTCTAGGGTAGAACTGTCAGGATCAGTTCTAGGTAGAACTGTCCAAATCAGTTCTAGGTAGAACTGACCAAATCAGTTCTAGCTAGAACAGTTCTAACCTAGAACTGACTAAAAGGTGTCAGGCTGACAGTTCTACGTACTGTCCTAGAACAGTTCTCCTGACAGATTCTGACAGATTTAATGAGAGGTTAGAAGTGATCTCCACTGTAACTCAAATTGTTGTAAACCACTTTCGTACATACACTAGGCCGTTATATTATTTTTCTCGTTTGTATTGTTTTGACATCTATGTTTTGAATTGTCATTTCGGGGCCTTTTATAGCTGACTATGCGGTATGGGCTTTACTCATTGTTAAAGACCGTACGGTAACCTAATTTATGTGTCATTTGGTCTCTTGTGGAGAATTGTCTCATTGGAAATCCAACAAATGGAAGTGGTTAACGACCTTGACTGGCTATACAGCCCTCGCATGCACGGTCGGAATTGGCAATCCGCATACCACATATTCTTTTTATATTTGAAATACACAATTTATTTACGACCTAAGCTAAGGTAATTAGTGTGTTTGACACCAAAGCTGTCAAGTGAAGCCATACATTTAATTGGTCAGTTAATTTGACAGCACACACAGTTATAGTTAAACGGCCCTTCCTGTTCATGGTAGCTAGAATTACGAATTTGCCACCGTATTTCAAAGGAAAATTACTTATGAAATCAGTCTGATGGCTTAGGAATCATAATGAAAACGGATCATTTTCGGAATTCCTGGGTTATTTAACGACAAGCGGGTATCACGGGTAACCCTCAGAATTGTGAAACACCCACAGGATACAGGTCAGTTGACAGATATGCAACAGCCGCCTGACAATTTCTTTAATATAGCGGAAAGAAAGGAGGAAATAAAATATTTTTAGTAGTATGAAATAGTGTTATACTAAAATATTTTATATCATTTAGTGTTATACTACATATACTGCTATAAATATTTTATTTCCCCCATTTTTTCGCTATAATTATGAACATTAACGCCAGGCGAGTGTGAAACGTCTAATACGCATAGATATCTGATAATTGTCTAGGAATATAATATATATTCTTACTTTGAAATAGTTGCATTGCCATTTGATTTTATTATCAATAGTCATGAGGACCAATTTAAAAGTCGGCTCTACACCTTCAAGTGGTTCCCCTGTACCCTGGATAAATAGATTGTACGTGCGCCTGCGCATTGCGTATTTTAAGTTCATTACAGTAAAAGTTGCAAGAATTTGGTCAACGCAAGTTTGTCCCTTTTCCTACTTCATATAAGGGTATAATATTGTATTATATTGACGATTAATCCACTCTATATCTTGAATATAGCACACCTTTACCCAGGCATGATTTAAATATTAAATATTAGTATAGCCATTGGTGTTCTATATGGATGTGTCCGGTGCCTAAACACAATGCAAACAGAGATTTGCAGTATAATTTATTTATTTAAGAAAATTGAATCTGATTGAAATTTCAATTGTGTCATTTGTCATTTGGTCATTTATATTAAATCAAGCATCTATGTTAAACTGAATTACTATATTTAATATTTGTAATTTATCGTTGTGTCCATTGCATGTGTCCGGACACAAAATGCATGTCAACTATATTTTGCACCGAAACCTTGCCACTAATGAATAATGTAGTCACCAATGATGACCAATTCGTAGATTTCAGAAACTACAGGTCACTGTACGGCCTTCAGCAATGCACAAAATCCGTACAGTATAGAAAGCTATCAAAGCCCAAGGGACAACTAAAATTAATGTTAAAAAAAATCGAAAAGTATATTTATAACATGGTAACAGGTGTTAAGGTCTACGTCATTTGGTCTCTGGTGTAGATTGGTTTCGTCATTGGCAATCGTACCACATCTTCTTATTTATAGAATGGCAAAAACATTTATTTCAAATATGCGACGATAGTAACATAGCAACTCTGCTTATTCTGGTTCTACGATAAACTAATGGAAGCAACAATTCACAACACTACAATGTCTCCATCTATCACAACACTACAATGTCTCCATCTATCACAACACTACAATGTCTCCATCTAGAGTCATGTATTATTATGTTATCAAAAATCGATGTGCTTCAAACAATTGTCAATCATTTTACTTAAAAAATAATATAAAACAAAGTTTATAAATTATATTGAAAAAAATGGATGTTAAAAAAATTAAAAGACGCATACCTGCACAATTGTGTGGCAATCCTTTGTATGATGTCAATATACCTCCGACTAGAAATAATCCGAAAAGTTGTGCTCAATGCCATGTTTGTGAAATTTGAACTATTCAAACATTCTAGGGGGAGCGGTTGAAACGTTTTGATTTCTTTTAAAGGAAATATAGCTAGATAGTATCGTGTTTTATTTATATATCGAACCCTTTATATATATTTTATTACTTGCTAAAATATTTCCTGTGGTCAATTCTCACCTTAAGGATTTACACGAACGCACAATAGACATTTGAGGTATCTAAACGTTTCACAATCACAAAATAGTTTCAGGGATTTTTTTCTTGTTGTATATATTAGTGTATGAATATTGTATTGCTTAAAACAAGCACAGTGATAAACAAACAGAAAATGATGACCCCCTCCTTGTTTATTTTTTTTTAACACGGAGTGATTTCCGAGCATTAATATAGGAGTTCTAATAAATATTTTATAGATATTTTCAACAATTTATTATGTTCTATATCAAAATGTATACATAAAAAATATTTTTTAAGAGTTTATAATTACATTAGATGTATGTTTCATTATAATACTTTATTCTGATTGGCTAACTGCACATCACGTGTTATTCCGTAAGCAGTTGCATTGCTCAATACAAATATTTTTTAATAGTTTATGTACGATGTTTTATATCACAAATGCTTCTAGTGTACATATATGAACCTCGTCCTCAATATATCGACAAAACAGACAAGTAAAGATATCAAAGACAATTCCTTTTCAAACTTTCTTTTCGTTTTGACATTTGTTTCTTTAATATTTTAATACTCAGAATTTTGACTTTCTTTATTTGAATTGTTTCTCCTTATCGCATATCAAGATACTTAAAAGTTTGCTGTATTATATATACGGTATACTGAAGTTTTGCTCATTGTTGAAGGCATCAACTTCTTTTTGTCTCTTCTGGATAATTGTCTCGTTGACAATCACACTACATCTTTACTGTTATTATCTTATACAGAGATATTTTTTCTTATATTAATAACGTTTTTTAATCTTTAAAATATGTGTAACGGGAGTGGAGTTTCCACTAGTTTCGTTTTCCCGTTGTCTACCCAAGTTCTGGGATATTAGACAAACTACGTAAAACTACGTAAATATAAACAAGATGTTTGTTTTAAAGACAAATATATGAACCTAAGTTTACATAATAAAATACTAAAATATACGGTGGTGACTAGTCTACTTGTCCTTATAAAGTTCCATATTTGTAAGCCAAACGGTATGAGCGTCTGCTCATTTCAAATCCTAAGTGTAGACTGCCCCAAACCCGGTGAGTGACGTCATACTTATAGTTCCTAGGGACAAAGAGCCCAGCCGGGCCGGATATCGGGCACGTGCAAGAAGCAGGAAGTCTCGAGCGACAAGAATAATTTATACATGGCCGGTCTCGGGAGAAAGTGTTACGGAACTATAAGTAATACTAACATTAACCATTTTCCCCATATATAAAATAGAATGAACAAGTAAACAAAGTGACCACCATTACATATTATGTGGATGCGCAATTAGTATCTTTAATTGTTTCAACTATAAACTCCTCTGAACCAATATTTTTTGTTAAATATGATAGTATTATTACTAAATAACATATAATTGTTAAACTCTTGTTTTTTTCATTGCCGTGGTACTGCTATGTAGAACTAATGTATTACTTTTTTTTTAAAAGACTCTACATCCTTCCATGAAGGAGAGTATATAGTCATGGGAAATATTTAAATAGGTCAAAATGTATAAGGTGTGTCTGTTAAATTATCTGTCAATTAGCAATTGTGACATGCCAACGGTCTGTTTAGTACATAATCAGATTGACCACAGGTTATACTGGTCATGCAATTTGGTCTTTAAAGTATACCTCCCGAATAATTAACATCTAATCGTGAAAATTCAAATATGTATATACGTTTACCTAGCTCAATTTGTCAAACTTTTGATATACATTAATTAAAACGCGTTTCATTAGATCGGTATTATAGATTGTAATTAATTTCGTGAACACGGAGATTAATACAATGTAGTTGGAATTGTAAATTTTGAGAATCTGTATTCATATAGAAAAGTAACATATTCTACCCATCGTTAGACTGTTGACATGAATGCATTATGCACAATTAGTAGTCAATATGTATTCAGTATTAATATGTAGTTAAACTTATATTTTATTCTCATTATCTCATAGATAAATGTCACGAAAAAATAAAAAAAACAATTGAATTTGATATAATACAATAATGATGGATGTGTAAATACATGTGAATAATTCATTTCTTCAACTATGTAAATAGCAAATAACAAGTAAGATATACTATTAGATTATTCAAAGTTAAATTAGAATAAATCCCGAAAACTATTCTAAATCACCAACAGTAGATTATCATACTTTGATTACATTTTAGAATATTTGCTTTTCCCTCCAATATTGCCGTATTATATTTTTTCCCTTTAAAAGCAATAAACTGAAACAAAGATATGCTTATTCTTTCAAATTCCACTCATTCTAAACATGTTGAAGTGGCGGATCCAGCTGAGAAGAGGGGGGGGGGGGGGGTGTAGTATCCCCTGGATTCAAATTAACAAAACATGACGATATGACTAATTTAATAGATTTTTACAGTTTCTTTGAGCTCAGTGCATATTGAAAAAAAATGATTTCTCCACCACATGGATGATTTATAAACATGTTCTTATATCACGTGTTGTAAACTAAATCAAAAACACTGGGTCGATTATTAACGCTCGTGCTTCGTGTGTTTACAAGCGGTAACGTAGTTTTCTATACACTAGTCCTTTATGGTACGAATTGACGGACTTAAACTTCACGACAAAAAAAAACAGAACATAACAATTGGCTATAAGGTCGTTTGATCATTTGAAGCTAGACATCTAGCACTCACTGCAAGTACATTACTCTGAGTATTAAGGAAGACTACTTTCTTTTGAGAACTTAAACTTCAGAACACTAAGACTATCCTTAATCTGACCCATTTGAATCCCTAGTGTTTTGAAATGAGTCAGTCGCTGTGTTTCTGGAACAAAACTAAAAGAAAGTGACTTACCGTCAATCATGAATTTACTTCTCCTGATTAATACGTTTTGAGTTAAAAGATAAAGGAAACTTATCAAAATAATTGAAGAGAGCGAGCCGAATCGCATATACATTTGTTCCAGTTGCTGACATTTATCATTTCTCATGTTGCACATCAGATGTAGATAGTCTGATGAAAATAATCGAAGTTCCGGAAGCAGCGCAAACTTTTATTGGAGTTTTCGTGAATTTGAATTGTGTAAGGGAAAAAAGATAATAAAGGATTTTTTTGTCAATAAATATGTCCTGGCTACTTTGATTTTAAATAAACTTTGCGAAATTTGAAATTCACCTAAAACACTATTTATCTATTAATAACTTCCCGGACATCCTCCAATTCTTCTTCAAATCTTTTTATTAGGTTTCCACCCTTTTATTAATTTTTGAATGTCACGATTGTTTAGTGCTGTTTACATTTTGTATACTAGTAGTTATCTACGACGAAGTATTTTGAGAAGTTTTTTATGGTCTCAAAATATTAAGACTAGAGTCAAATGATTCAAAATAAGAATAATTAAGAATAGCGTAAATTTAAAATGGATGTTAAAATATAAAATTTTAAGATGGAAGCTAGAATAATGATATTATATTAATTATTGGTTTAAAAAGCTAGAATTTTTTTTAACTTTTACAAAAATCGAGAAATCATACATAAATTATTGGCTATTTTTCTATAATTTTTTATTTTACAATAGAACAAAAAAAAAATATCTTGTAACTATTTTGGTAGTCTCCATTCCGTATTTTCCAAATACGGATAAAAACGTCATTGTACAGATTTTATAATGCATTACACACTTCCGACAGCATGTCGAAAAATAAATTCGCAAGGAGTCAACTAGCAAAACATGGCTGGACTGAAGGTTATTAGAGTTCATATTTACAATGAATGTTTCAAAATTACGAAACCAATATATATTCTTAAATCCTCAATAATGATACACGTGTATTTTGGGGGAAACTAAGTACAGTGATCATGCCATATAATTTGTTGTTGTTCTGTATCTTTCCTCCACTGTCTGGAGAACTGTAGTGAAAATGGTTATACGACACTTCTGAAAATATAGATATATGCACTTTCCCACAATACTGGATCATATTGTTGATCTAGTATTTTGCCATGCCTTAAAACTTTTCCAGATGCACAGGTTTGCCTGTACTCAGAGAAAATTTTGAGGTGAAAATATGGCCATTTTAGCCATAGGGTCCACATGAACCTTAAACATATATGAGTGTATAAGTAACATAATTTTATGACATTTAGGAGCACCACTGATTCAGTGCCTCATTATTATTTCTGTATCTTTATAAGGAATTCCCTCCTTCAAAGGAGCACTTCTTTTCAGAATCAGTTTAAAAGTTCACTTTGTATATTTACAGGGCTATAATAACAGTGGTCTTGGATATACAAAAATGCAAAAATTTATGCCCGTGGGGTGAATGTTGGCTACATTCAATGGCCCTTTCATTTGCTTGACGGCAGAGTTTTCAAAAGTTCATTTCTTTTGGTATGTAAGGCATAGCAGAGTTTCCTATTTATATACTCTACTTTGAAGCAGTTTTTGGTAGATTTGCATCTACAGTCACTAGTCCAAATAATTATGACATCTTAAAAGGCTATTATATTTTTTTCTTTGACGCCTTACATTGGTTGCAGAAAGGCGTCAAAGCAAAAATTTAAGATAGCCTTCCAAGACGTCATAATTATTTGGACTACTACAGTCACATGCACATAATCATGATAATAATCTACTTGGGTCTAAAATAAGCTGTTTATTTATACAATGTAATTAAGCTGGTTAGGTTAAAGCATTTAGCACAGTTTTTAATACTATCTACAAAGAAGGCAGTCTAATTCATGCAGGTATGGTATACAAGTATTATTCAGAGATTTTCAATCTAGAAGAAAAGGTTCAACAGTTTCTGAATTTTCATTGCAGAGAAGACAAGTTGGATCTATTGAATTTTGGTTAAATGCAGCCTTATTGCTTTGCAGATAATTATAAGTTCCTGTTAATAGTTTTAATTTTGGTTGTAGGCAGCTAATACATGTACATGTATCTTGTGAATAGGTACCAACACTTGCAAGACATGAATGAATATTGTGCCTTAGAATATTATTTGCAGATAAATTGCGAAGAGATCTGTATAAAGATACTTTTATCCTGAGTTGTTCATGCCAGACGTTGTCCACTGCCTTCTTAAAGGGGCACTATATAGCTAGCTGTCAAATTCATGGTCATCAATTTGACTCACATTATAGAATTTGATTAATAACAAATGAACATTCAACAATGTAAAACCTTTACCCAAATCATAAAAAGTATTACTAGAAAATAAACAATTTACATGGCATAGTGTCGAGAATATGTAGCTTCCTTTTGTGTGTTTTTTAGTCCTGAAGCCATCTATTTATTTATCGAGTTGGCCTCCGAATACTTCCGATGACCATATATAAGTGATATAAACATAAATAAAGATATAAATAGAATTTGGGTATTTACATTTTGCTATGTCTGTTTAATTTTATATTATAGATTAAAAATATATGTTAATCATTGTTTTTACTTGTATAAGAATGAGTTTTTGTGGATCGAATGAGTCAGTTAAATGATTTATCTTTGTTGCCTTTCGATGTTGACATTTTTTTCCTTTAAACAATTATACACACACAATTTACATGTTATCATGGTTATCCATCACTTGCTAAGGGGTTAAATTGAAGTTCACATGAATAGGGATTTAATGAGGTCGAACTATTCACTTGCAAGTGAATAATACATTATCAATGTTTCTTCGCTTATTTTGACAAAATTAACCCGTACGATCTGCTAAAAGGGAATTATGATTTCACTATTTCACTTTCATTAATGATCATGATGATCATTGAACAAAAAATATTATATTTTTTGTATACATGTATCTCGTAGCTAGTGCCTCTTTTAAAACATTTGGTTTCCATTGGTATCTACTGACCGGATTCTGTACAAGTTCATGAGCTGAGGGTAGATTGTATTGTGCCAGTAAGCAACGTATTTTTAGAGAACCAGGTTTTGGAGTTTAATCCAGATATCGAGAGTTGTCTTGTCTTTCACCAAGATCTTTTTCTACGGATGGTTCCATACCACAAATCTTGTATATGTTTAACCCTCTTGCTGCCGGAGGGACACATATGTCCAAACCGGCAGTGCCGGAGGGACACATATGTCCATGGATAAATTTATGCAAGCTTCTTATCAATGCTGTATCTCTTTCAATTAAAATACAGAAGAATAAACAGGGTCATGTTTTTCTCCAATTGGTCCCAAATGTAGTGGTCATTTTGTCGTGACGTCATATATCGAATGACGTGGTTGTTTGGCATGTTACGTCACAGACGTTGAGCTGTCGTATTTTCCGGCATATGAAATGCAACCTTGAAAAACGGTCGGCAGCAAGAGGGTTAAGGCTGCTTTGTGTATGATGCCTTGGAGTGGAATGACTCCTGCTATAGTATAAATAGCTGCATCCGCAGTGTTGTTGGGAAGCGATAAGATCTGTTTGATTGATTTTTGATAGGGTACCTGTGAAAGTGGTGTCCCATTACTTATAAAGCTTCCCTTACCATGCTTACCTAGGACAGGGATGTAACAGAACATTAAAACAAAATATAAAAATCATTTGCAATAGGCCTAGCTCAAAAGATCAGTACTAGTATATATGAGGAACAAAAACATAAATATATAAATCAACTGACAGAAAAAAAGAGTACTCTCACATCATGCACATTATTCATTAAGGTATCATGGTTATTATCTTATTTTTCAGGATCTGGACTTGGTAAGAATGAAAGTGGTATTACAGATGCAATCAAAGTGAAGCTAAAGCATGATACTGCAGGGGTTAGTATTTAACTGTTATAGCAACCTTGTAATTTCTTAGAAATAATATATTTTATATTAACCAGTTCATCATGTTCAACGGGCCTCAGTGGCCAAGTGGTCTAAGAAGTTACTGCTGTAATCACTATCTTGTCAACACTGAGGTTGTGAGTTGGAACCCCGCTTGTTGGGTTGCACTCAACTTCAATCTAAATTTACTAGGATTGTCAGTTTTCCTATCGAAGGTCAGTGGTTTTCTCTGGGCACTCTGGCTTCCTCCACCAATAAAAACTGACCGCCATGAAATAGCCTAAATGCGGTGTTAAAACACCAAAAATAAACAAATAAAATCATTATGTTCATGTGTATGCTGTTAAAAGTGTAGATGCATCTCTAATAAGCTGTTTTTACAAGATGGTTTTTTTTTAAACTTTTGTGCTATTTTTAAAATGTTCCAGCAGTGTAATGTTGCTGTGGGAACACATTTACTTGTCTCAGAAATAAACATGAAAACCTATCCTGTATACCTTAACCCAGGGATCTCCATGGATGAAAATTGAACGATGGAGGAACTTTCACCATTACAAACCGTGTCTACGCTGTACAGTGTAGCGCGATCGGAAGTATGTTATCCCTCCATACAAGGAATGGTGAACATGCTAATTCATTGCTTATTTAGATTATATATATTTGAATTTTCATTATAGAATTAGAAGTATCAATATTTTCATTTATTGCCGTTTTTAACCATTCAAATGCCAAGTCTTCATGGTCCCCCCTTAGTCGAGAATGACCAAAAGCTTTCATGAAGGTCCCCATGTAGATTTCTTGTATTTTTTGGTAATTGTTATGGGGTTAGAAATCATATGATGTGGAGCTTATTTTTCATGGACACTGTCAAATTCAGAACCCATTACCGGTTTGGCTGATTTGCAGCAACAACAAAACGATTCGTACGGGTTATGTAAAAGGTTAAAGAGATTTGTAAAGCAAACGTTGACAAATAAAAAGGTTTTCAATGACTTTATCTGGCAAAGTGATGCTGTGCAACATGCATCTTTCGAGTCTGAATAGAAACCGGAAACGCGGATGTATCAATTTGATTGTAATATACGAAATGAATTCGGAATTACGATACGATATTTCTTTACAGGAAATATTTATAAACTTTTAAAGTAATTCTAAATTATCGTTACAGCAGTACACGAGTTATTTGCGATGAAATAATATTTACTGTTTTGTGTCTTATTTTGTACTTCTTAAAAAAGGGGGATGCTGATTGCGTAAGTCAAAATTAACCACGTGTTCGACTTGTTAAACTGTTTTCTTTGTAACTGGATTATTAATTTATTTATTTAATCTAAATTATCATAATTATTTGCTGAAACTTAGTTGATTAATTCGACAAATGGATCGTCTATCCTCAGATAGTATTCTCCTGTCTGGTTTGTTTATCTACCTGTACAAGCTCAGGTACAAGTGATTAGCGATCTTAATCCGGATATCCCTCAGGCGTTAGAACTGTATTGGATTATAACATAAAAAGCCTAAGGGTTATGCAATTACATGCATTTGATTATAATTGATAAAAAAAATGGCGTCGGGCTACAAAAAACGATGAAGTTTTGAACGATAGTGGAAGACAATTTAACGATGGCGCAAGACAATTTAACGATGGCGCGAGTCATTTGACGATGGCGCAAGACATTTGAACGATGGCGGGGCGCCATCGTTAAACAGGCCATGGAGATCCCTGTTAACCATGTTAAGAAAAGTCACCAAAGAAGAAGTAAATGAAGGAAGCATCATGATGCTTTTAAAGCTTAAACAGCCCTTTTAAGGGCTACCAAAATTTTTCAAAAAGAGTCTGAAATTGTTGCATGGTATTAATCACAAATAAAATATAGCTTGTCATATAGATGATGATAATCCATAATAAAAAAAATATGTTTTATGTTTTTGAAAGAGACTTATAGACCCAATGGGAGAGGTGTATTTTTTTTTAATTGTATAATATTTGTATTTTGTTAAACTGTTAAAATGGTCATTAAAACAGGTTAGACATTTCAGTATGTGCACTCTGGTGCAAGTTATTATACCACTGCAAAAGTTAAAAAATGTTTTGTGGTATATATTGGTATCACTGGATAATAACTTTTGTATAAGTTAATAGAAATCAATAAAATTTTAACACAATGTTTATAATTGCTTAAGGAACTTATTTTATGAATCTTGCTAAAATTATCCCACAAGTTTCCATACTACATTTGGATGGTTAGGGGGGGGGTTATGGCTGAAATTATTTAGCAATTAGGGGCAAAAAGGGAGAAAACAAGTTTTTTTTGGGTTAAAGGACCATTTAGACAATTTAAAAGCAGTGTAAGGGAGGTAATTCAATTCCATTTAAAAAATACTGATATTATATACATATGTTTGATTATCTCCCTTACATTGCTTGAAAAATATATTTATGTATTAAGAAATGATGATTGTCTTGAGATGATTAGCTGTAAAATAAATTTAGAAGTTACTATTAATTAATATTAATTTTAACCATGACTGTATGTCATTTTATATTTTAATATTTTATGATGTATCTAAATGAATAGTTATTGTTGCAAACTTCATTAGAAATTTGAATTGAGATTATTTTTGGAATAAGGGAAAGGGGGAGGTGAAAAAAAATTAGGAGGGGAGGTACAATTTTTCTCATTTCAGATTTCAGAAATTGAAAAGAAAATTTCTTGAAATATGTTTTTATGCCCCACCTACGATAGTAGAGGGGCATTATGTTTTCTGGTCTGTGCGTTCGTCCGTTCGTCCGTTTGTCCGTCTGTCCCGCTCCAGGTTAAAGTTTTTGGTCAAGGTAGTTTTTGATGAAGTTAAAGTCCAATCGACTTCAAACTTTGTACACATGTTCCCTATGATATGATCTTTCTAATTTTAATGCCAAATTAGAGTTTTTACCCCAATTTCACGTCCACTGAACATGGAAAATGATAGTGCGAGTGGGGCATTCGTGTACTGAGGACACATTCTTGTTTTTTAGGGGATTAATATTCAACGGGCCATTCCAGTTAATGTCTGCTAAAGGGGGATGGATGGTCCTTTCTGAGGGTTTTAAAATTTATACATCTTAGGGGTATAATTTGTTATTTTTTCATCTGACACGTACAATTATATGCTAAAAACTTCAAAGGGTCTTGCAGCAGTAAACTTTTCAAGGTAAAAGTAATTACATCTAAGGAACATATACATCTGATAGGTCTTAATTATTATTAGATCTGAAGTAAGTAGTTTTTCATGAATTTTTTTCTGATACATATATAAAAAAAAAAAAAAAATCTCCCCATCCATCCCCACCTGTCAGAAATTAACTAGAATCACCCAACAGAATAGTGAATTGCTCAAAAGCTGTGTCAACTATTTGTGTCCATACTTGCCCCAACTGTTCAAGGTTAAACCTCTGCGGTCGTATAAAGCTGTGCCATGGGAGCATCTGGTTTTTGATTTGAATATTAAAAAACTTATATAAATATATTTTTTTAATAAAATCTGATATAGATATATTTTTTAAATAAAATCTTATATAGCATGTATAGAAAGATTTTTCTAATAAATCTGATATAGAAATATTTTTCTTATAAAATTGATCAGGAGTTGTCTCCCATAGGCCTAGGACAACAAAATTATGTAACTTCTCAAGGTAACAGTTGCTCCCAAAATAACTTCATGTTTTGTCAATAACATGGTTTATAATCATGTTACTTTGTGTGAATGTGTATTCATGTTTTTAGTTTAAATGTACTTTAATCGTTCTAATCATTAATTGTGCTTTATTTTGTAATTCATTTGTTTGTATAGCTTAAATTTTGGGCACTATGCATGAATGGTTAATATCTTATCTTGTTTACTTCTATTTTCAGGTAGGTCATAACAAAGGAGATGAGTTCACATTCCAGTGGTGGGACCATGTATTTAACAAGGCAGCAAGTAGTATATCTGTCAAGTCTTCTGATGTAAGATTTTCTTGCAAATATGATCCCTCAATGTAAAACATGATTAACCAATTGACCAGCATTTTTATGGTCCTGCAATTTATGGTCCCGCAACAAAGTTGTAGGGCCATGCATATAGTTCACCCTTTTCCGTCATTCTGCAACAAACAATTATACAGACTTTTTTTCTAAACGCCTTCAGGTAATACAGTACAGGTAGGGACTTATTTTTATGGATGCCTTAATCCGTCTAGATGTCAGACTGGTCGGACAGTTGTCCCAGTGTAATAAACACCTGCTGTGCAATATCCAAGTGGAAGGTCGTAAATCAATCTGTACCAGCTTGATTAGAATTAAATTTTACCTGTACAGATATATTAGTATTTATGGAGGATAGATAAATGTAAAATATTGTTTTGTATTCAAAGAGAAAGAATTAAAATTAAAATTAAATATAAGAAATAAAATTAAAATTAAATATAAGAATAAAAATTAAAATTAAATATAATTTTTTTTTTTTATAATTTGAAAATGAAATAAAGACGATTTTTAACAATATATTGTGTTGCCAATTATTTCAATAGTTTTGTGCCAATAAACTATTTTGTATTTGTATTTGTAAACCGTAAATATTTCATCTAATTCAAAATAATAAGCCTAATAACAACCAAGACTGTTAAAAGTTAAATCAAATTGTTGAGACTTCAATCCCGTAAATTATACGAGTTTTCGTTGATGGTTATATTATTTCCCGCTTTTAACGTCCTGTTCCTTTATATGTTATTATAAGAAACTCAATTTTAAGTATAAGGCCAACATATCGTATTTATGAAATATATATAGGCATTGTGAATTAAGTTATTTTCCTTTTGATACAACTTTCCCCGTCGGAGCCTCTACATCTATTCACACCTGTCAATCATTTCTCGCAAGTGAAACATTTTGGTCAGACAGATCACTCGTGCTTTCTATTTTGACATATTTCCCGTTAATCTCTTTGAAAGTCAAACAATTGGTTTCCTTTAATACAATATTTATAACGCCGAGATCATATTTCGATTCCTATTTTTTTTATTTTATTTAAAATTGTTGACACTCGAGATAATATGCCTTTCTATTTTCATGTCTAAAATATTTTATGAAAATCGCGGGTGTTATAAATATATTTTACAAATTGTATCAAATCGATACACGAAAATCAAAGTTTAACCTTATATAGTTTATTGACTAAATGCACATTTATACCCCAATGGGGTTGAACGCTAGTCCTACTAGTCATGATCAGCTGTCTTTACTTTTTCGTCGTACTTCTAGTCATTTTAAAGCTCGCGCAGTCAGTTTGATTTTTTAAATCGATGTTGTATTATTTCCGAAGTTTAAAGGAGGTCTCCAAATAGATTATTTAAATGGGAATCCGGGAAATGACTGATAAAAATAAAACAAAAAAATAGTTAAAGAAGACTAAATCGTGTTTTTATTATACATGTATGTAAATCGATTAAATTTCTATTCTGGTAAATCGATCAAGAGCCTCAAAACTAAAACACAATACTGTCAATCATTCCACATCAAATTTAATCATGAATGAATTTTCCCACGGTCGGTCAGTAAGGTCACCTGTGTTTACTGTTACGACATTTCCCGCCATATAAAAATCTCGTGCAGTGGACAAAATCGATCTTTAATATCTTTTATTAGCATTCAATATTATTGTGAGTGGAGTCAAGTTAAAGTTCAACCACGTGCACACGCTGTTGATCACTGATATGTGTATCATGGAATTGTCTTTTCACGGCAATTTTTTCTTTTAGATTGCTATAAAAAATATAACATACAAGTTTCCTTTGTTACATGGATTGTGCGTAAATTAATATTATGCAAATAAGTTCGGGATTTCGGGATTAACCCTTTCGGGATCTGGGAATTCTTTTTTCGCGATGTCGGGATTTAAATTTATTTAAATTCGGGACCTTGTGACTTCGTGTTTTTAAGCCCGGGATTTCGAGATACGGACCCCTTTTACCCCCAACCCCCAAATGCAGATCAATTATATTAATTTAGCATAATGAACAAACACGGAAATCTTAAAATAAACTTATGCCCGGGAAGAATCAATATTTTCTTCTAGTGTTATTATTTGCGTTCTATTTTAGTTATACATCTCCAACTTTCGGACAATATTTGTTTACAGTAAAAAGTAAAAACTACAAAGAATCATCAAGCTACTAATAATATACAAGTGTTGCTCACTGTAATTATTTTTATCTCGGAACTGACACAACAGACTGAATATTAAATACAAATTTTAGAAATATTTTGCATGTGACCGCGTCAAACTAAAATGTATGCAGCAGCACTTGAGATAGCATTCTGCTAATCAATGGATTTACGTGGAAAATAAATCAGTAAAATAAAAATAACCGTAAGCTTCAAGAAATAGAATACATGTAAAAATATATATGTTTAAACAATTTATGCAAACAAATAACAAAAAGATACAAAAAAAAAAAAACAAACAAAAAGGAACATAAAATAAAAATTATAAATAATTTTTAGGAACAAAGAAAATAAATATTAACAGTTGAAATATCAAAACCATAATTAACAAAAATAGGCTATTTTTATTAAACAAAGTTTTCTCCAGTACTTCACCTGTAAAAATATTTTATGTCAAATACGATGTAGAACTAATATAATCAATAAAGTGACTGAGAGGTTAAAATTACAGGTAATCTGATTCTGAAATCAGTGAACCGTAATTTTAGCAACACGGATTAAGATGAAAGGACCATTCACACCTGGATCTGTTGTTTAATGAACATACTACCTACCATAAAAATGTCCGATTATTCATATCCGACTAGACGGATTAAGACATCCATAAAAATAAGTCCCTACCCGTACTGTAGGCTGATTTTTGGTTTGAGAGTTAACCATGATTTGGCAAAATTTCAGGCTTGGACTTTGATAAATTGTTGACAATCACAGTTATAGGGAATTTTTTCTAAATGCCTTAAGATTTTAAGCTGATTTTTTTATATATATATATATGTGAGACTACCATCATGTTTGTGTCCACAAGTGTTGTTGAAATCACAGATTTTTCAATTTTTTGGGACGGGACCATTCTTGTTGTTCAGACACATCTAGTCTAGTATCATTCACTCTTTGTTAAGTTGACTGGTTCATGGACTTTTTTATGCCCCTGTAAAAAATTGTCAAGCAGCATATCGGGCAGTCTGTTTATCCGACTGGATATAGAGCAAAATACATGAGAATTAAAATTCAGCAGCAATCAAAATAAAGTTTTCAATTGAGCATGTTGTTTCCTACTTGAAAGTCACACATAAATCACTCACAAAATCATGCTAAAAGTAGTTTGTTGAATATCATCATTTTTAATTCATAAATGCTTATAGAAAAAATATCCCTTTGAATAAAAAGCTTGTATTTTTCATAAAAATTAAAAAGTTATAATAGTAATACATGTATTAGAATTTGGTTCATTTCAGGATGGTGTTGCTGTTAAGAAAGTTGGAGATAGTGGACCTGTCAAAAATAAAAAGACTAAAACATATAATAACAAGGCACTGTTGTATGGCCAGTTTGTCAAGGTACTTTATATCTCTACTAAAAAAACTTTACAACCATGACAACCCTGCACCCCTCAAAGAAGGAAGGATTAAAATGAAAGCTATTCTTTTGTCTTTAAGTGAGATAGTTACTTTGGAAGAGTTTCTGATTGTGTGTAAAAATAATTGAAATGTACATTCATATCAAAATCTGTACCAATTTATCATTTTAATAGTTGTTTGAAAACTATGATAAATACAGAGATTGTTTTTAATGATAAATGATAAGCAAGACAATTATCAGACAATTCCTTAATGGAGTTATTGCTCTTTAATGATGAATTTTATCATGTTTTTGTGATTTTGCAGAATATCTTAAAAACAGTAATAGAAATGATAGATGGAAAGAAACTTAAAATAAACAAAAGTGATCAACAAGTCCAGATCTAAAAATGAACCAGCATAACAGAAATCATGAGTGGACTCCTTTTTATACGACCACAAAATTTATTTTGGGTTTAATATTATGCTATGACAATGTTCAATGATGTTTGATATGGTAGTCATTGTTGTCCTAAGACACATTTGTTTTCCAGACAATAAATTGAAGTAAATGGATATCTATGAAAATTGTGAAGGAGGTTCAATACTACAAAAGGAAGGGTTGGGATTGATTTTGGGACTTAAGGAATTAAGGTCCAAAAATGGCCAAAAACAAGTTTTTTAGTTTCCAGACAATAACTTGTGTTTAAGTGTATGGATCTCTCTGACATTGTACAACAATGTTACACATCACAAAGGGGAGGCTGGAATAAAGTTTGGGGTAATTGCTGCAAACATGCAGGAATTAGGGGCAAAAAAGGGACAAGAACAAGCATTTTTCTTTTTTCCAGACAATAACTTGTGTTTTTAACCAGATTTTTGTGACAAAAATGTCGATTATTGATTTGGGGATGTACGGTGGCGCGGCCGGCGGGCGGTCGGGCGGGCGGCAACCAAATGTTGTCCGTCCATTTACTCATGAACCGTTCAACCAAAGCTTTTCAAATTTTAATATGTTGTTACAGACAACAAAATGAAGGTCAAGTTCAATAATGACGATTTTGACTTTTACCGTTCAGGAGTTTTGGTTCTTGAAAGATTGAAAAATGGCATTTCCAGTCGTGTCCGTGCATTTACGCATGAACTGTTCAACCAAAGCTTCCCAAATTTTAATATGTTGTTACTGATGACAAAATGGAGGTCAAGTTTAATAATATCGATTTTGACTTTTACCGTTCAGGAGTTATGTTTCTTGAAAGAGTGAAAAATGGCTTTTCCAGTCGTGTCCGTGCATTTACTCATGAACTGTTCAACCAAAGCTTTTCAAATTTTAATATGTTGTTACTGATGACAAAATGGAGGTCAAGTTTAATAATGTCGATTTTGACTTTTACCGTTCAGGAGTTATGGTTCTTGAAAGATCGAAAAATGGCGTTTCCATTCATGTTGTTGCATTTACTCATGAACCATTCAACCTAAGCTTTTCAAATTTTAATATGTTGATACTGATGACAAAATGGAGGTCAAATTTGATATTGACGATTTTCACTTTCACCGTTCATCAGTTATGGTTCTTGTGATATTGGCAGGACACAAATAAATGTTAATAAATCCGGTTTGCCTTCGTTGTGACAGCCTCTTGTTAATTGTATGGATCTCTCTGAAATTGTACTACACGGTTCCATACTGCAAAGAAAGGCTGGAATTGAGTTGGGTGGCTGTTGCTCCAAGGGGTGATTCAAAATGTTAAGGGAGGATTGTTTTTCCATTTTTATTGAGAGGTTCATATTTGTTTTTCAAATTTTTTAAAAGTTTCAAGAAGAAATCTTGCAATTGAACAGTATTGCGCATAGATTTTTTTAAAGATCTTTGACCACATTTAATTTGTCTTAAGCCTATATTATGTCAAAAATTTGATCACAAACCAAATTCAGATAGTATCAAGCTTGAACATTGTGTCCAAATTTACCCTAAATGTTCATGGTCTGACCCCTGTAGTCATACCTGTAGGCATACCTGTAGGCTGTGGTCAACAAAGCATTTTATTTGCCAATTATTTTGATACTTTAATATAAAGATAAATATAGAACCTTTATATCAAAAACTATCAGCAAGACAAGATTTACAAATAAGCCATCATACTGGATAAATTTCGGAACAGCCTTTAAGTGAGAACAATGTTGAAATATTAAATTAAACACAATAGATGTTGCCATGGAGTCATGGATGATATATCCCCACATATATTTGTTTTTGTTGTTTCAGGGAGCTACCTTAACAAATGGTAATGAAGACCATATTGAGGAAGGCGTTGAAAGCAGTGAGGATGAAGAAACAGAAAAACTAAAGATGAACAGGTAGTGAAATTTTAGCATCGATTAAAGGATGGTTCCCTTTATGATCATGTGTGACTGAATTTCAATTTTGTCGTAAATAACCAAAAAGGTTATTAAATGGACATATTTTGATACCCTTACTGGTAGGTTAAACAAATCTTTACTAAAGAGTATGTTATAGACTCAAAGTCAATACATTTTAGATATTTTTCAAAATCCATAGATTTTGTGCATTTTTCAGACTTAAATGTTTAGGAAAAACCTTGGCCACATGCTATGGTCCTAAATTATTTCAGATTAGGGGTTTTAAACTTAGTAAATTATTCCTCAAACTGTTATTTACATGTATGAAAGAAATTGACCAAAATTGACTTTACAGCACAAACAATGCACAATAAAAGTGTAAATTTTTGATGAATTATAATGTAATGTACCAAAAAAATATTTAACCCTTTGTTAACTTACTCCTTTTTATTATGCTCTACCACAACACACCATATAAAAACTCCTAGAGAAATCTTATGAGGAGATTGAGTAAATCCTTTTTATCCCCAACACAAAGCAGTGTAGAGGCATAGAAATACTAGACATGTATCTGTCTGGTGTTGTAAGTGCTCTCATATTTCAAATTCTTGACATATTTTACAGAAATTTATATCACTATTTAATACACCAATGACCAACAAGTTTAAAATTAGATCTACTATTTTGGAGGGTATTTGATAGGCCACTTGTCTAAATACCACATAGTTACCTAATACATTGTTAACATGTTTCTCATTTTTTTATATAGATTAGACCGTTGGTTTTTCCGTTTAAATGGGTTTACACTAGTAATATTTGGGCCCTTATAGCTTGTTGTGAGCCAATGCTCCATGTTGAATTTACCTATTATGGTTTAATTTTATAAATTGTTATTTGGATGGAGAGTTGTCTTATTGGCACTCATACCACATCTTCCTATATCTAATCAGTAGTAACTAATAATATTTGTTGTACATGTTAAATTATACATTACTGTCACACAATGAATGGGACAATGAAATTCTGATAATATTTGTAAACAATATTGTATATCATTAGTACCAATGTACATCATAATTATAATATTTTTACAGACTTATGGATGACAACATGGTGGACATTTGTGGTGGTATGACAGCTCATAAGTAAGTTATTGGAATATATATGTAAATGTTTATCTTTTTGAAAATCGATTCCACATCCATCAACTGTACCATGAGTACTTACTCAAATTATTAATTAATCCCCTATAGACACATGAATCATAAATACAAAGATATTGATTTGATATTTGGTACATGACAAGTTTCAGATCAAGTTTGAAATTGTTTCAGTCTGATAATTTTGTGCTGAGTTATGGCCCTTGTCTTAGAAAATTCACTCAAATATTCAGTTTTCCACACATTTTTACGTCATGCTTAAAAATATTGATTTAATAATTGGTACATTGTTTTATCATGACAAGTTACAGATCAAGTTCGAAATTTTGTACCAGTTTGATGATTTTGTGCAGAGTTATGGTTCTTGGACCTAGAAAATTCACTCAAATTATAATAAATTAATAAGTTTTCCTCACTAATTTTCATCATGCTTGAAGATATCAATTTGAGGTGTAATACCACCATTGATTTTCCCCTATTAGTCTTTGTTAAATTTGCACTTGTCAAAAAAATGTGCAGAATTTATCTTTGTTTCAAATAAAGAAATACTTGGCATGAGTAAAGTTTTATCCTGTCCAGTTCTATAGAAAAGAATTCACATAACATTTCATTGCCAATAAGAAAATAACCCTCATTGGAAGTTAACCAATCAAATTTCTCCCCTTATTTTATCTGTGTACAAGGTTTAGTCACCTCAAGATTACAAAATTTTCTATAGAAATCCCAAATAAAAATAATGGTGTTTTGAAATACCCAAGACATATGTTTATGAAACAGAAATGGTTTTACTGCAATTAAATGTAGGATTAATTACCTACAACTGTCAAATTCAAGGGAATATTTTTTTCGACCTACTTTTGTATACAACCGGATGTGACGTACAAAATGTACCATGATTTGGTGGAATTACACCTTGATAACAGGTGCATTGTTTTATCATGACAAATTACAGATCAAGTTTGAATAGTGTTCCTGTGTGATGATTTTGAGCAGAGTTATGGTCCTTGGACTTAGAAAATTCTCTTAATTACAAGTTCTCCACACATGCTTGAAGAGATTGACTTGATATTTGTTATATATAGTTGACATCATGACAAGTTATTGATGATGTTAGAATTTGTTCCATTACAATTAATTTTTATCAGTAGGGGACTATGTATTGTCATGCAATACACTCAGAATGCTTGTTTACTTATAAGCTGTCATAAATTATGAGAAAAACTTGTATGATGCCAACATCTAGATTTAGATCAACTGTGTTAAATTCCGATGTGAAATACCTATGATTGAATCATTATTAATTCAAAAAAAAAACTGCCGTCTTTTATGACAACAGTATATGTAACTAACTCTTTAAATAAGTAAGCTTTGGTTAGCATTTTAGGTAAATGTTGACATTTTTTTGTTTAGTTAAAAAAAAATTACCAGGTGGGTAATACTTTGCCAACCCTGGCTTGTACCAGTGATAAAAATTACTGTAAGTTTTGACAAGTTTGTGATATCTTAACCCTGGTGCAATAATTTTTTTTTTTTCTCGTCAAATACATTGTTACATTACATGAGTGAATCGAACAAGTAAAGATGTTAATATAAACACAATAAGATGTTTCAAAGGAATGCACTTACATGTATGTCATCATACAACAATTATTAGTTAACAATAGGCCATTTCATGACTAAAATGCAGGCATCTTCACTTCCAACACACGTTTTGGGAACCGGTGAAAAAGTTTGAGCTTATACTGCACAAAATATTTTGAAAATCGATATCAAATAAGCTGGTCACCTTTCCTGAAGGTGGTACCAAACACCTTGACTAAAATTTATTTGTCTTGTTTAAATTTTCATAAAATTTTGACTAAATGTTTACTTTGAATCTTTGAAAAAATATAAACATTTCAATGAAACACACACTTTTATATTGGAAATTTCATTGGATATTTAGCAGTTAGACAAACACTAATTTTGATCATTGAGAAGCTTACAACTGCCTAAACAATATATAAAGTGATTAAAACATCAGTTGATTTTTACAGAGTTATCTCCCTGTAGTGTTATGTACCACTTTTAAGTTGTACAGGAATTAAGATCATGTACTTGGAAGAAAATGAATTATTTCTAAAGTAGTCTGCAGAATGACTATTCTAAAAGGGCTTGTAACTTTTATAGAGCAGGGATACAGGTGCACATTCTTTCTGGTAAATTGTCATAAAGGTGTTTGAAATTTGCAATATGTTTAGGTAAAAAACATGATTCGAGAAAAAGCCCATATAAAATGGAAAATCATCTCTTTTATACATTTTTTTAGTATAAGCTTCCTGCTATATATAAAGCATTTTGGATCCAGGAAATGGCAGTGTTCATTGTTAGTATTACCTTTATTTTAAATAAGGCCAACAGGATAAATCTCTTCAGTGTGCATACTGAAGCAGTCATTATTGAGATCAACCATGTCATCCAAATATCTCAAAGTGTTATTAAATATTTGTATCATATGTTGTATTGATCGTCCTTTAACATGCTTTTAATCTTCAATATTTTTGTTTAATTTTAGAGCAGCGAGACATGGCCATAAATTAAGTGCCAAGATGGCAAGAGTTATGGAGCAAGAAAAACAGGAATTGGAAAAATTGAATAGAATAAAAGAATTAAAACAAAATTCTGGAAGAAAACGAACAAGAAGTGAGACTTTAAATGATACAGAAGAGGATAAAATAAATGAAGAGGAAAATAAAAGTGTAAAAAAGAAGAAAAAGAAAAAGAAAAACAGAGACCAAACGACAGATTCAGATTTACATTCTAGCAATGAAAAAGTTAAAAAAAGTAAGGAAAAAGTTGATGTTGATGAACATATGTTAATAGATGGTTACCACAGTGCAATATCTAATGGCTGTTTAAAATCAACAGATAGTGAATCGACAGAGAGCAGTAAGAAAAAGTCAAAGAAAAAGAAAAGAAATAAGGAGAAAGTTGAAGAGACAGAGGCAATTGAGAATAAAAAAAGAAAGAAAAAGAAACAGAAGAATTAAATTTAAATAAATTCATATTTTAATTGATTTACTTTAGAACTTTTTTATTTTGCCACTAGCATGTCTTGCCCATTATATCAGTCCTGTTTCTTGTCATCGCCACACAACAGAATTTCAGGAAACCTTTTTAGATAATAAGAAAATACTATGCAGTTGTGCATAACGACTGGAAATTACGATTCAATTTTTTTCTAGGAGTTAAGCCCTTTGAACTTATTTACTTTAATGTACTACTGCAACAGTTTTTCATTTCAACTCCTCTGAAACCACACAACAGAATTTCAGGAAACTTTGTAGATAATAAGGACATATTAAGTACATGTAGATGTGCATATTGACAGGAAATTACAATTATTTTTTTTTCTTGGAGTTAAGCCCCTTTGAACTTATTTACTTTAATGTACTACTGCAACAGTTTGTCATCTCAACTCCTCTGAAACCACACAACAGAATTTCATGAAACTTTGTAGATAATAAGGACATACTATGTAGATGTGCATATCGCCAGGAAATTACGATTCAATTTTTTTTCTAGGAGTAAAGCCCCTTTGAACTTATTTACTTATATGTACTACTGCAACAGTTTGTCATCGCAACTCCTCTAAAACCACACAACATAATTTCATGAAACCTTTAAAGATCATAAAGACATACTATGTAGATGTGCATATCGAAAGGTTCTTTAATGATGATACTATAAATGAAGTGTATCAGTTGTGTTTTGCAGAATAAGCCTCTCAGAAATCCATGTTGTATATCATGTTCGTCAGCATGGGTCATTATATTGCTTGTTACAATGATCTCCATGATTTTACAGCAAATGAAGGTACATGTAAGTGAGACTGGACGATAGTATATTGTTTCAAATCATTCTCCCTTCTTGAATATTGGACTTATGTTTGCTCATCCATTTCCAAATTTCTAGTATGCCACCTGTTTCATAGGACAGCCTAAAAAAAGTAGTTGATACTGACTCAATATCAGATGAAAATTCTTTAAGTACCCTTGATGTTATAGAGTGTGGTCTAGCAGCCTTATATTGGATTCAGATTTGATTATAATTTTATTATGCCATTTTCAGTGATCTTCATGTCCTGTAGTAAAGAGCAAAGTTAATTTGTCATGTTGCAACGGTCTTTAAATTCAGTGCTTGTGAAATTTATATTATCTGAAAAAGCTGATTGCAACTGCTTATGTTAGATGTTTGCCTTTTTATCTGGGTCTTGACGAAGTAGCCCATTTCCTCTTAAAGGTGGTATTTTGATTTCCATCTGTGTTTGATGAATGTCCAGAAACGCTTCATGCAGTTTAGATTTTTGTCGTAACTGTAAATTCAGAAATTTTTTTATTTTTCCTAAAAAAAAACGACAGGTTAACAATAGCAATAATTTGAACTCCCATGGTTTATTTTTTTATATGGATTAAGTAGGATTTTTTCTCATTATCGTTAAAAAATGTAATCGCATTTTAGTCTAAAATGACATAGTCACAATAAATGCAGTATAATATGGATCTACTGTATCAATGTCCTATGTATTTTCAGTATGCCCATCTGATTTCTCTCTACACCAGTCTATTGAGTTCTTTGTATTTGCTGTTGTGCTTCATACTGATTCGAAAGTAAATGGTTTCTATACACTTTTGTCTTAAAAAAGAATTTGATTTGCTACTTCTGGTTCGGATCTCATATGGTAGCTCTTATCCTTACAGAAAATTTGTCTTAATAGAAACTAGAGTATCGCAAGAGCCCGTGTCCCTTACCTTGGTCTATGGGCATATCAAACAAAGCACACCCTCTAACATTGCACTGACGAGAATAGACTTCCTAACTAAAATTATCTTTTGTTGATCTTACATTACTGATTACTGTTTAGTTGCTTTGACTCATTAAAATATCTTGACTTGCTGTTAAATTTTGTGTTTAGAGTGTTTATTTGTCTATCATAATTTATCCTATCATAATTTAAAGCCTATGAGAAATAACAAAAAACAAAAAATTCTCTCTAAATAAAGGCAACAGTAGATACTGCTGTTCGAAAGTCATAAATCGATGGAGAGAAAACAAATCCAGGTTACAAACTTAAACTGAGGGAAACAAACACATCATCTATAAAAAGAAAACAAAGAAACAACAAACACTAAAGAGCAGCAAAAAAAAAAAGAACAATGAAACACACACAGAATGGAACTATAAGATATCAACTGCAATTTACCTAACTTGGTACAGGACATTTAAAGAAAAAATGGTGGGGTTAACCTTGTTTTGTAGCTAGCCAAACCTCGCGCTTTTACGGCAATGTTATTTATAACACCAAAATGACAACAATACATAACAGGACTACCGTACAAACAATGGCAAGAACATTCATGACAGAGACATATCATTGTTTGATGGTAATAGGCAAAAGTGAAAAATGAAAAAAATCGTAAAATTAGTCATTTAGGTGCAATACCTTCCTATACAATTTGTCTTAACAGTTTTGACGTATGTAATGACCATTGGTTGAGCTCGTTATTCTGATCATATATTTTCCTTTTAAGTTTTCTCTTTTTATAATGGTTTAAAATGTATAAACAGACAACTTGGTTTCTATTCCTACTTTTTATTTTTAGCAATATACGCCATGTTGGTTAGAAGACGGGGTTATCTGACACATGTTTTTAACTAGTTACCTTACTGATTGTGGCTATGTTTTGTTCAATTTATCTCATCATTTTAAAAGAACAAGATTTTTGTAAAATATAAAAAACTTTTACAAACAATTGTCAAAAATATACTATGAAGAGCAATAACTCCTAAAGGGGTCATTTCATCATTTTGGGCATGTTGACTTATGTGTTGATCTCACTTTGCTGAACAATTATGTTGTTTACTTGTATCTCTATCTATAATGTGAAATTCAAGATAATAACCAAGAACTGAAAAAAATCCTTAAACTTCCAATTCTGAGAGAAAAACCCACCAACAGGTTGTTTGATGCTCCTGAAAATTTCAGGGCAGATAGATCTTAACCTGATGAACATTTTCATCTGTCAGATTTGCTGTAAATATGCTTGTTTCAGAGATAAAGTCAAATTACCTACTTGTTCTATTTTAGCCATTGAGACCATTTTGGTTGATGGGCGGGATCATCGGATACATTTGTTAAACTACATACCCTAATGATTATTTTAGCCAAGTTTTTGGTAATTTTGGCCAAAGAGGAGAACAGTTTTGTAAAAACATGCAACAATTTAAAAAATGCTGTATAAAGTTTATCTCTATCTATTATAATATTCAAGATAACGATAAATAAACTGCAAACTTTTCCTTCAAATTAACATTTAAGGGGCAGGTACCCAACTAAGGGTTGTCTGATGCGTCTGAAAATTTCAGTGCGGATAGATGTTGGCCTGATGAACATGTTTACACCGTCAGATTTTCTCTGAGCTTTATGCCATTATGCCAAAATCTGCATTGTAACCCCCCCCCTGATGTTTTATTTTTAGCTATGGGGGCCATCTTGGTAGATGGGCGGGGTCGTCGGGTACATTTCGGCTGTCGGAAAACTTTCGACTCGTTGAAAAAAAATGGATTTTGGTATGCATCCATGACACAAAATCAGTTCATGTTTAGCGAAAACAAATATACACAAAAAGCTAAGGATTGAGGCCATCAACACGAAGGAAAACAACTCTCATCTCTCTGCAAGTGTAAGACGGCCCCTATCACCGGCTTGAGCGGAATTCGTCGGATAAATAATGTGGATAGACTTTGATGTAGCACCAACAAATGGGGCCCGGTTATTCGTTTACCGTTCGTTTGCTGTGTTTGAGCTGTTGATTTTACAATTTGATAAAGGACTTTTCTTTAAAGCTGAAACAACATGTAGATTCGTATAATTTTGAATAAATAGACCTTTTAAATTTCAGTGAGTTTCTTTGGTTTATACACATCGTCGCTGGGCTTCCAAAATGTTATAAAGTACAAATTGTTCAAGAAAAAAATATCTCGCAAACAGGCTTTGAAAATTTTGACAAAATGCATGCTTCCAAAATGTTGTATGTGAATTTTAACATTTTTGTGAATAGCTTAAATTATTTTTCACAGAAATAAAGAAATGTATAATTATTTTATTCCCAAAGCCATTATACAACGATTTTCAAGTTTTCATACAACATTTTGGAAGAAAACTTTACAAACAACTGACATTGGCAATTTTGTAATATGTCTTATTTCAAACGTTTTTGATTGGTCTAACTGTATGCTATTTTGTAATACCAAAGATTTCCTCCCGCCAAGACCATTGGTGTCAAAAAGTATATTTAGCCAAAAAAGTCATATACGACATTTTGGAAGCCCAGCAACGACATAATAAATTATCAATGAAAATGGAATCCGCTTTAACGTTGTATTTTACTACGCTTTTACAATTGGAAAAGAGGGACGAAAGATACCAGAGCGACAGTACTAGTCAAACTCGAAATTAGCCAAAGTTAGTCGTGAATAGTGATACTGGCATTTACTGTACCAACTTTACCGTACCTGATGCATAGTTCGATAATGTATCTTCAGTGATGCTCGGGACACAAATATGTGAAAACCTGATACAATCCTCGAAGACCTGATGAAACAAAACAAAAAACTGAAAGTATATCACTCAACGCTTTATCTGAGGGAGATATATTTCCAGTTACTTTTCTTGAAAAACTCTTTCAAAATTTTACGATAAAGTTTAGGAAATGGTGTGCATTATTTTTGATTCGATCGTCACTGATGAGTCTTTTGAAGACGAAACGCGCGTCTGGCGTAAATATAAAATTTCAATCCTGGTATTTAAGATGAGTTTATTTATATTAGAACAATAAGATGTTCAGTTTATATTTTTGTGTCACTATTCTAGCTTGAAACGTGAATTAAGTAAAGTTTGATAGGTTTAACATCGGTAAGAAGAATATATTTTGACTATACTTTTAGCCGACTATACGGTATTGGTTTTTCTCAGTGTTGCTTGCCTTAAACTGCTTACATCAATTTCATTTGCACTTGGTTGATAGTTGCATTTGACTCAATAGCAATAATACCACACCTATTTCTTTTATAGCAATGGATATAGCATCTCAATGGATAACGGAAGAACTTTAGAAATAAAACTTATATAAGTATACCGTATATAAGATTTTTGTCGAGCCTGCAACTTTTGTTGCAGAAAGCTCGACATAGGGATAGTGATCTGGCGGCGGCGGCGGCGGCGGTGTTAGCTCACTTCTTAAAAGCTTTTTATTTCAGAAGGTGGAAGACCTGGATGCTTCATACTTTGTATATAGATGCTTCATGTTACGAAGTTTCCGTCAGTTACATGTCCAATGTCCTTGACCTCATTTTCATGGTTCAGTGACCACTTGAAAAAAAAGTACAAATTTTTTGTAATGTTGAATTCTCTCTTATTATAAGTAAAAGGATAACTATATTTGGTATGTGCGTACCTTGCAAGGTCCTCATGTCTGTCAGACAGTTTTCACTTGACCTCGACCTCATTTCATGGATCAGTGATCAAGGTTAAGTTTTGGTGGTCAAGTCCATATCTCAGATACTATAAGCAATAGGGCTAGTATATTCGGTGTATGGAAGGACTGTAAAGTGTACATGTCTAACTGGCAGGTGTCATCTAACCTTGACCTCATTTTCATGGTTCAGTGGTTAACGTGACGGTACCCAAATTGCACCTATTTTGACAGTTTTTTCATCTACGTTTTTTATGATTAAGACAAAAATGTCCATTTTGTGTTTATTTTGTAGCCGTATCCTTCTTTATTATAAAGGTACACCAATTTGATTTTTATTTCATATGGAATCATAGAAAAATTGGTCTAAACTGACCTCAAAACCATCAATGATTCTGAAATGAGGAGTACCCAAATTGCATCCATGCTTAAATTCACATCGTCAAAAGTCTAATAACAGAGCTTTTGTTTAATTTCTTCAGATATTTTGAACAATTGGATATTAGTCCATGCTTACTCTTCATTTAATTTTTTAAATGGATACTTGTAACATATTGTATTTGCTCATTTTAAAAAGATGACGTTTTGATGACGTCGCATGGCGACGTTTCAGTACATTTTGCTTTTTCAGTAAATACTTCATCTGTTGATAAATACTGTGAACGTTTTGTGCATATCTAAATAGTTTTACCTATGCTGAAAGATGTGCTTAGTATCAAATCATAAAAATACAAATTGTTTCGTCTCTATGAAATCTTGTAAGATTTTCGCTGCTAGTTTTGCTAAATAGGTGCAATTTGGGTACCCGGTGCAATTTGGGTACCGTTACGTTATAGTTAAATTTTTGTGTTTTGGTCTGTTTTTCTCATACTATATGCAATAGGTCTACTATATTTGTTGTATGGAATGATGGTAAGGTGTACATGTCTAGCGGGCAGATGTCATGTGACCTTAACCTCATTTTCATGGTTCAGTGGTCAAAGTTAAGTTTTTGAGTTTTGGTCTTTTTATCTAATACTGTATGCCATAGGTCAACTATATTTGGTGTATGGAAATATTTTATGTATGTCAGTCGCGCAGGTTTTATTTGACGGTGACCTCATTTTCACGGTTCATTGCCAATGTTAAGTTTTTGTGTTTTGGTCTATTTTTCTTAAACTATAAGTAATGGGTCAACTATATATGTTGTATAGAAGCATTGTTAGCTGTACATGTCTGTCTGGCATGGTTCATCTGACCTTGACCTCATTTTCAAGGTTCATTGGTCTTTGTTTAGTTATCTTGGTTAATGTTAAGTTTATGAGACAGTTGTAATAAAACTAAGCTTTATACTTAGTACTATCAACATAATATCAATGATTAGTATAGAAGGCGAGACATTTCAGCGTGTACACTCTTGTTTTTAAAGAAATGAAATAAAATGAACGAAGAGACAAACAAATCCGATTTAGAAGAAAATAACAACACTCTATAAAGTATGGCAATGTTCATGTTCCAAACATAAGGTCACGTCTGCTCCTTTATCAATTAGTGTGTTTGAAATAAACGAATTTTTATTATGGCATGCCTTATATAAAGGTGACGCACCTCCTTTCACGCCAATGTTGACATCTGCCCCTCCTTCTATTAGTTTATTTACAATATCAATATTCCCACTACATATTGCAACATATAATGGTGTGTATCCTGATTGTGTGTATGTATTGGCAGACGCACCATTATCAATTAATGCGTTTACTAATTCGACTTCGGCAGTATTACAAGCAATATATAGTGGAGTGAACCCGTTCAAGATACTTTTGTTAAGGTCAGCTCCTGCAGATATCAGCGCATTAACAATAGAAACATGCCTAATATAACATGCTGTATATAACGGTGAATTAGTTTTGGAACATATATTTACATCCGACCCATTCTCAATTAGTAGTCTGACAGTTTCAACGTGTCCTACGTGACAAGCATTGTGCAAAGGTGTCATTCCAATGTTGGAGCTTTTATTAACATCTGCACCTTTGTCAATGAGTCTTTTGGCGATTGAACAATGACCGTGCATTGCCGCTACACCCAGTGCATTTTGTCCATCACTTCTACAAACATCCACGTTTGCGTTGTAACTAAGCAAAAGGTCTACAACAGCAATATGGCCCGCTTGACTTGCCATAAAAAGTGGAGATACGTTATTCTTCTTTGATTGGTTAATTGCAGCACCATGATTAATTAAAAGTTGAACAATGGGTAAAAGATTCATATACGAAGCAATTAAGAGGGGTGATTCACCGTTTGGTCTGCTCTTGTTGCAATCATTATCGTATTCTAATATCCAGCTTGTAATTTCTTTGTCCCCTACAAAACAGCTCTGTAGTAAGGCACTGTCATCAGTATTTCTTATATCTGTTTTTTTGGCGAGGTCCGATTGCTCAGACGTATCAAAACTCTTCAATTGTTTAAGTAAGTCTGTTCTAAAGGACAGGTTTTTCATATTAACGTTGGACAAAGCGACGGATACATTTCCTTTTGACCATTCGGAAATAACTCTCAAAATGTATTTGGAAGTACATTTTACTGGTAATGTTATTGAAAATTCTGCATTATTATCCTCTATTGGTGTGGGATATGAAAAACGCTCCTTTATAAAAGAACATGCACAGCAATCTAGTAGACAGTCGATGTGTCTTGTCCCAAAGTATTTACCAATAAAATCAAACAGTTTATCATGTATAGTATGATATATGTTGTGTTCCTTTGATATAAACGCACCATTAAGTAAGTCTAGTGCTTTCCTAAATACAAGCTTGGATGAACTCTTGTTTAACTCGCATGCCTCGCATACTCTTTCAAGTTTTTCATTAAATACCAGGTCATTTGTTGTAAAATGATTTTCACTCAAACTGTTATCATAAATGACGCAAAGTAGAAGAGCACAGTATTTGTATTTACCTTCATCCCCACCAACAAACAGACTATTAAGTTCATTTTCAAAGATAGAAAAGGGATGGTTTAGAAAATCATCTAAATTAAAATCCAAATTAGTTTTATTCCTTTTATACAGTTTACACATGAGAGGAAAAAAGTCACATGTTTCTGCCATCGTAACAGCTTTTTTAGAATGATCCCCAAAATATACATCTGCTAGTAATACTTTCTCGTCTAAAGTTAGACAGAGATCGTCAGCGTTTAGATTGCATACACAAGTTCTAAAAAGAGGCAGTTCTGCCATTTTCGCATCATTGAAAACTTGCAATCTGCAAGTTGCGATAATTTTACAATACTCGTCTTCTAATACGGTTTGTATGTCTCTCAGCCACAACTTCCATTCTTCTATGCTTTGATAATTAGCCGTGTAATTACCACACAGGTCATCGATAACGAAAATGGTTCTCCTTCCAGTGGAATGGAAGTCTCTGATATCTTTTGGAACAGTAACTGGAATAACTTCATATCCCATCTTTTGCATTTCAAGTGCAGCGTATTGTGTTGTCACTGTTTTCCCGACTCCAGGATTCCCTAAAACTGTCACACATTTATTGCTCTGGAGACATTCCATTACTTTCGTGCTGGCCCTTGTAGACAAAAACTGCATATTATCAGTTTCCCAAGATTGTAAGATTCTACAAATATGGGCTGAAATTAAAAGCAAAAAATTGTTTAAAGCCATTTGTCTTGTAAAAAAATGCATGTAGCATACAGTGTTTATTTCGCTGTTGCTTTTGTTTAGATATAAACAGTTATTCGTTGACAGAAATTGAAGAATTATCATTAAGACGAAAATATTTAGTTTTCTGTTGTTTTTTTTTTGCTGTTCTAATTTTATTAGTATGTTAATTTTGTGTTTTGTTCATTCAATATATATTGGAAGAGACAAATTTACTACGCACATCAGTTTAACTACTAGTATCTACGATTCCTAGATCTTTTTCATTTTATTGATGAAAGTTAGAAATTAATAACCCAAACGATTTGAATTACAAAACCGGTAGCAGTAAGTTTGCAAATTAACTCGAAGTGTAAAGAGTAAATATACTATTGTTATACGAATTACTCAATCAAAAATATTTTACTCATTTTTGTTGTCAATATAATGGAATTTTATGACGGTGTCATACAAGTGAAAAGTTTAGCTAGCTATAATACCAGCTTTGAACCACCCTTTTCAACATAAGGATATGCCTGTACCAAACCAGTAGTATGACAGTTGTTTTCCATTCGTTTGATGTGTTCGATCTTTTGATTTTGCAATTACATAAATGACTTTACGTTTTGAATTTTCCTTGGAATTAAAAATTATAAGTGTTTAAAATTTGCACAAACATGCCAGTAAAGCAACGATAGTTTTAAAAAAAGTAATCTCCTACTTTAAGTACCTTTAACGTTTTTTGGAATACTTTCGTTTATATCAATTTCTAACCTCTGTACCTTTTCTTGTAAATCCTTCACTAAAGATATATGAAATGAAAAACAATGTAAGATCAACTGAAACATGAGCTATTGACATATTTTTTGCGCTGAATGTTTGTTTACCTCTTTGGCTACTAAGAATGTTGTGCAGAGACATTTAATCAAGTCAGGAAAAGGCACTTGTTATCTTATATATATAAAAAAAAAAATGTGGTATGATTGTCAATGAGACAAGAGACCAAAATGACACAGACATTAACAACTATAGGTCACCGTACGGCCTTCCACAATGAGTAAAGCCCATACCGCATAGTCAGCTATAAAAGGCTCCGATATGACAATGTAAAACAATTCAAACGAGAAAACTCACTCTGGACATGACAAGTGTAGTTGCGGAGCATGTAAGGAACTAATATGAACTCTGCGCCGGAAATTGATAGTTTACATAATCCAAAGAAATTGAACATCTTAATAATAACATAGATATAAGAAGATGGATATAGTATGAGTGCCAATGAGACAACTCTCAATCCAAGTAACAATTTATAAAAGTAAATCATTATAGGTCAAATTACGGTTGAAAACAAAACTTTACGACAAAAGAGATGATTTCAGCTTTCCAATTGTGAACTTTCCATTTCTAAGTAGCAACATTCCAGCAGCACCTGCATAAGGGGTATATATCTCCCAATTGATACGATATTCCCGTGCTTGCATTTCCTATCATGATTTTCTTGATAGAGGGTTGCTGCTTACAAGGAAGCTATTAAACCAAAAGTTCCAAATGGTGAAGTTGAAATCATCCCTTCGTTAATTTTACGGACGCCATCACGAGTTGGTTGACCGTTATGGAATAACCGTTTCACAAATGATATCGGATATGTTCCTTACGTCGTAACTACAATCCCCTTCCCTTTCATGAATGTGACCTACCGAATTAGACTATTTACCGGATTTGTTATCACATAAGAAACACGACGGGTGCCGCATGTGGAGCAGGATCTGCTTACCCTTCCGGAGCACCTGAGATCACCCCTAGTTTTTTGGTGGGGTTCGTGTTGTTTATTATTTTGTTTTTTATTTCTATGTTGTGTGTGTGTGCTGTTGTTTGTTTGTCTTTTTCATTTTTAGCAATGGCGTTGTCAGTTTGTTTTAGATTTATGAGTTTGACTGTCCCTTTGGTATCTTTCGTCCCTCTTTTACGGTCATCAACACGAAGCCTTGGCTCAGGTTGAACAGCAAGCTATGAAGGGCCCCGAAAATTACTAGTGTAAAACAATTCAAACGGGAATTTTTTACCTTTTTCTGAATCTTTTATCCTGTCACTTAGTTTGTCTCTTCCTGAAATAGATATAAGTGATACGACATTCTTACATAACTATGCAGTTTAACAGTCAAATCGTATATTGTTTTGTGAAGTTCCTTACTATCCCCATGACACATTCATCAGGACATATCTTTGGAATCATTATATGAAAGTCTGGAGGGGAGACGGTCCTTTCATTTTTACTATTCTTTATATATTCTTTTTGGGGCT